>JAPKLW010000321.1:470522-622850 GCA_026898455.1 Plectranthus barbatus
CCAGCCCACGCGTCTCTATGAGTCAGGAAGTGGGAGGAGAGGTTGAAGATCTTTCTAATGGTTGCAGGAATAGAGGAGTGTTCATACTCAGAGCTTTTTGTAGGGCCTCTTGCCTTGCCTATCACTACACATCAAAGATATATACAAATAAGCTGCCATAGAAGCCCAAGCAAATCTTGCAGAAAAGAAACTAAACAGCAAACAATTCAGTTCAATACCTCATATTATTAGCATGAGCTTTTCTAACCATATGCAACACTAAACATCATCAGAAATAACTCAAAATCAAGACACTCAGCCTTGTTTCTTCATGTATTCTTGAAATGAGGAGCATGGTTATATCTATCACTACCATTGTAGTGATAGTAAAAATCCCCGGCTAGGACCGCCTAGGCGGTACCTAGCCGAACCGATTACCCTCAAATTCCCATGTCTAGTCGGTTTGGTGAGTAATCGGCGCTTACCCACTGCCTAGGCCGCTTATTCCGTCTAGACACCGATTTAGGTGGCCAACTAAGCAGGCTATGAGTCGTAAATTCGATTTAGGCGGCCCATTTTTTATGTTTTTTCTTTTAAAAATAAAAATTTATATAATTTTAATTTTAATCTATTGATAAATGTTATTATAAATATTAAATATAAAAAATTAGTTTACCGATTAACTTCCGCCTAGAAAATGTGTTGGCCCACCTAGGCTCTAGTCCCCACTCGAGCACCCACCTAGTGTCTAGCGATTTTTACAACCTTGATCACTACGCATGAGGATACAAATAAGCTGCCATACAAGCCCAAGTAAAACTAGCAGTAGAGAAACTAAACAGTTCAATTCAACAACCCATGACATTAGTATGAGCTTTTCTAACCATCATCAATATTAAACATCATCAGAAATAACTGAAAATCAAGAAACCCAGCCTTGTTTCTTCATGCATTCTTGAAATGAGGAGCATGGTTATGTCTATCAATGGCAGCTATAAAAATGAGAGGAGAAGAGAAGCATTACCAGTCCCTTTCTTGATCCAAGGAGACACCATAATGGTAGGCACACGGACTCCAAGGCGATCAAACTTGAAGAAAAAAGGGGCAGGCCCAGTGTTACCATCTGGATTAGGGATATCGACATAAGGAGTCTGGACATGATCATAGAATCCACCATGTTCATCATATGTGATCACGAAGAGAGTCTCATTCCACTGCGGGCTGGCCCTCAACGTCTCGTACACCTCCTTCACCAGCTTCTGCCCATTGGCAACATCATGAGAGGGATGATCGTCGTTGGCGGGGTAGCCGATGATGCCGAAGTATCTGGGCTCGATGACGCAGAGATTAGGCAGCTTCCCGTTCATGGCATCCCTCTTGAACCTCAAATCGTAGTCGTGAAACTTGGAAACATACTTGAGCTTCCTCATATTCCGGTAGAACAATGTGGCCGGAATGTTCTGGAAATAAACGCCGAAATCGAGTCTGTCGTCGTGTAAGGAGTCGAATATGGTCTGCTGCGGGTAGCCCGTGGCGAGCTGCCGCTTCACGTGGCTGGTGGAGCCGTGGGAGGTGGCGGAGTAGGCGAAGAGCCGGTTGGGCTGAGTTGGGCCGGGGATGGATGAGAACCACCGGTCGAAAACGGCGAATTGTTTAACTAATTCGGCGTAGATTGGGAGGTTTTCCGGCCTAAACCCTTTCATCACAGTCCGCGAGAGATCTTCCGACATGGTGGAAGCTTGCTCGGCGAAACCGGACATTGAAGGGAAGGAGGCGGATCCGAACACCTGCTTCGCCACGTCTTCGAAGGAGTGACCCGGGTCCGGATCCACGAACTCCGCGTCGTCGGAGAAGCAGATTTTCTCGGTGGAGTTGGTTGAAACGGGGATGCATTCTCTGCCGGTGACGCCGGTGACGCCGTTGATTGAGGGGTTGATGGACTGCTTCATCCACCCAAGCATGTGATCGAATGAGCGATTCTCCAACACCAACACCACCACTGTTTTGATGGGCTGCTGCTGCTGAGGCTGCTGAAGCGATTGCAGGAAAATGGTTGAGAGTAAGATGAAATTCAAGAAAATGGCCTTCATTTCTGCTGCTTTTTTTTTTTCTTGATTTCGAAGAGATGGGTTTCTGAGCTGAAGTGGGACTTCACTTTTTACTTTTTTTTTTTTTTTTTGTCTGTACAGAATGTGAATGGCGGTGGAGGAAGAAGAATGAAGAGATGAAGAAATCTAAATAATAAAAATTCAATCTTTTTTTGTCTGTGGGCGCGGCGGAAATGCAGCAAAATTATAAAATTAATATTATATATATATATATATATAGATGAGTTTATGCTACTGCTGCTGAGGGTCACAGGTTTGAATGCAGACAATCTTGACACTTCACATTCTGAATTTAATTAATTATTACCACCATTTTTGTGTAGTTTGTTTGTGCTACATTATTACATAATTTATTTATGTCGACGAACATCTTCGAATACAAAAAGGTGAAAACTAATAATTTCTGCTAGCATTATAAACAACTGTGTCTGTTACAATAATGAATATTATCCATAATATCTGGCGTTGCAAAAATGTGGGAATGTAAGATTTGTTGGAAATTAAGATTGTGAATGAGTGGGTGAATGGGGTGAAACGTGTCCATTGCTGTAAACACTGCTCATGCTTTTGTACGAATAAATATGATGCATAAAGTCACACAAAATTAAGCTGCCTTCTGCTCAGACAGTAATAAAGTATTTTACTTATATATATATATATATATATACTAATGCAACTTTATATACAAACATAATAAAATGCATCAAGACCAAAAAGTGCACCAATAAATACCAAAAAAAAAAAAAACACTATTTCTTATTGCTGAATTGATGTGGTGACCATTTTATATGCAAAATTAGTGTATTTTTTATCAAAATCTAAATTCGATAATATTTTATATGTGGATTTGGTGCATTTTTTAAAAATGCATAAATTTTGCACAAAAAATATTCTGAGCAACTGCATTTTTTTGCATTAGATTACGCATTTTCAGTCCTAAACAAATGCATTTGGTAGTTATTATGTCAAAATATCATGAATTTGAGATTCATAAAAAATATTTGAATATATATCAATTTAAATAAATGTATTTTTATTACGAAAAGATTACGTGGTGATTTTAACTTTCCAAAACATATTTTAAAATTACAAGGGATTTTGGTATTTAATTTTATGAAATTAATCTTATCAATTTGATTAGTGGGTCAGATTAGCCGTTTATCGTTTTCCCATTTAGGAACAGAATTAGAGACTTTCAAGTTCAAGTCATGTTATTACTTTTCCTTTTTTTTTTTTGTATATATATGCAAAATAATGGGAAATTTAGTTGATATTAGTTAAGTAACTCAAAAGTTAACAAATGAATTAGTTGGGTTAAATAAGGAATTGATCTTAATTTTGATGGCAAGAATTAGGAATAATATGGTTTATTTTTGGCAATAGGATTTGATTTTAATGGTATAATCTGGAGTCTGGACACGTTAATAGTTCAGATTTATTTTTATTTTTTTAAAAAGGAAAAAAATCTCTCTTTTGTGAGAGTGAATAAAACTTATTTGCCGTTGTTGAATTTAAACTTGGAGAGAAGAGGCAAGAATCGATCTAAGTTATCAAGATTTGAAATGATATTCTCACATGAAATATATTGACAAGGTCGACAAATAACTTTCCATCTATAATAATAATAATAAAATACACGAGCATTACTCCTATGTTAAAAAAAGAAAGTAATTTAATATATCAAGAAGGAATTATTGGCAAAATGTATACAGATTCATGAGTTCATCAATCATCTTTTAACATAAAAAAAACCTTAAAAAAATTGATCTTTTATTATTTATTATTATATAACAAGTAGAAATGTGAGTCTAAATTCAAGTGTAGTTGAATAATTGTACAGAGAGTCAAAGTATAAAGACGGTAGGGAATGTTTGATCCGTGACCACATTCCACATTACATTCAAAATTAAAATTGTGGTTTCTCTCAAATTCAATTATGTAATTCTTGTCGCTTTGTCTACGGACTGACAAAATTAAACCACCACAATTAGTTATAATATTAGTTTTTTTCTTCAAGTATTAATTATTACTCTGAATCTTACTTTCATCACATCATGCACTGAATGGATATACAACTGGAATTGAGGTCAGGAGAGAATAAATTATAATACTTAAATATTAAAATTCTGATACAATACAATACAAGATCAAGATGTGATGATAATATAATAATAAAGTACTCTCTCCGTCCCGCTAGATTAATCTTATTTTCTATTTTCATTTGTCCCATTAGATTAGTCCAATTTCGTAAAATGGAAAAAAAAATTCCCGTATCAATAAAATAATTTCACTACACTCACAAACATTAGCTATAGTGCCCAGTCAAAATGGACTAATAACCCGGGACAGAAGTAGTAAAATAAATAAGGCACACAAGCTAATGCACCAATCTCATGCGTTTTCCCTCGAACACAAAGAGCAGTCAAAGTCAAGAAATTTGTCCCCTTCTCGAGGTGTAGTTGTAAAACCGCAAAAGCATCTTACTCATGATTGAAAGACCATAGGTTTCAAATTTTCCAAGATATTTAGATGTATATATTTAAATTAATGTATTACTATTTAAAACAAAAACAAAAAATAAAGCAAAACTTAATTTTGTTTGGAGTGTAGTGGTAAAACACCTTACCTGAATACCTGTGATAAAAAGGTTATGAATTTGAACTTTCCCGAAAACATATGGATACATGAGTTTAAATAAATGTATTACTATTAAAAAAAAGCCAGAAAATCAGGCAAAACTTAGCACAAGCCAAATTCAAGTATGCATTACAAAAGATACATTTCATTAGGAATGGACACTTATTCAAGTGACAAATCCGAATGCACAAATAAATGAAGGGACACCACCATAAAATTGTATATCCAGTTGCAAATTCATACAATCAAGATATATAGGCACTTTTTCGTCATTATCACCAATCAATTATTCTTGCAAAGATTCAAGCATATCCACAAAGGCAACCTTAGAATAGCAAACCTCACTCTGATCCCCCACTATGCTTTATGAACTCTCCAACCAAAGGGTATTGTAAAATGTATGCGTGTATGTATATGGGATAAAACTCCCATCAATCTCCAGATCGCCTCAAGAATGCCAAAACACCTAAACCAGCAACTAATGCGGCCCCAGCTGCCACAGAGCTGTATGCCGAAGCCCATGCATCTGCTTGAGCATAATCCATATTTTTTGAGTTGGTTCCATTCCGAGGGCGTGGTGCTCTGGAATTGTCTAAATGCAATCTCAACCCCTGTTCAGTTTAATTGCTGGATTTGTTATTTCCTTTTGTTGGGACAAATGGGGCAAGATAGGGACCGGGAAGGGTAGACTGATAAGAGAAGGTAACTTCACAAATGGATGAAATTTATTTGCCATATACAGAAGATAGTTTCAAGTATAAGAACTGTACCTTCCAACCAGCTAGCCTGGCATGGTCTACAGCTGCTTGAAGATCATTATCAGATGCAAGTACAACCTTATCCTTGTCTTCGTCTTCGTACTAAAGAATGGTGAAGATCCAAAGGCATAAGAATTCGAAACAAAGGAAACAAAGCAGGAAGGCCGAGCGAGAACACATTCTACCAGAATTTGTGGGAGGTTGTTACTATCTATTTCATCACCTAGTCTCTGAAGGATTGCCGCTATAAGGTCAGCCAAACTCTGTGTACCTAGCACAAAGGAGCGACTGAAAGTGATGCAAAAACTATTTGTGCAATAGATATTCAAGATGATAAAAATAAACGACACAATTTTCCCTATCCGAACTGACTTGGCATTGTGAAATGCTGTCTCAATAATATTTTTACACAAGGAACACAAGTAATAAAAACTTATACTATATTTAGATAAAAATGCAAATATATGGGTCGCAGGATATTCTTTGAGCATAAAACTTGCACAACTGAGAAATCAATTTGAAGTGAAACATCTGAGCAAAACCTAAATCTATACTAGGGTAGCTCCCCATACTACTGTTCACGACAAAAAGAAGAAGGCTGAGAACATACCAGATAAAAACCTATGCATCCTTCCCTTTCCATCTTGAATCTTGAAAGCATACATGCTAGAGATGGAAGGAGGATAGGCAATAGATTGAGCAATTTCTCCTGTATCAGAAGGAATCTTCAAGGAGTTCTCACTGATATATCATCAGATGTAAGAAAATAGAAATAATCAATAATTGTAAATCAAAAGTGAAGAGCACAACCTCCGGTTCTCATCTTCATCATCTGGACTTAATTCCATTGCAGAATCCCAGAACCTTTGCAAAATGGTATTTGTGGACTCACTACGGACTCCTGCAGTGTTCCCAACCTGGAAAGAGAAACCAAAGAGCGCACGAAATCTTCAGAAAGCACATTATGCAATAGGATAGATTCTGCGTGTTAAAATTAAAGGGAACTGCTTTAAGTTCTAATTAGTTCCACTGTTTGTTCCTTAGGATAAAAATAAAAATAAAAAATCTCAAAGTAAGCTCACAATGTAGATGCTATGATGCGGCGAGGCACAAAAACTCGAATAAATTGTCCTAGTTCTTGTGATGAAACATAAATGCAAAATACAATAAAAATCTCTCTTCATTCAACCCAAAAGAACAAAGGTCAACAGTGAAACTGATGTAGATTTCAATTTTTTTTAAAAAAAAAAAACAAAAAAAAAAAACACAAACAAAATCAAGAGAATGTTTAAATGACCAACCCCATAATGTTTTCATTCTATAGAGAGAGCTTCAGTAGGTCCAGCATATTTTTCAGTTCAAATCACTGTTTTAATTAACTCTTCTGTGTAAGGAAGGTTCAGCTTGACTTACTGCGGCTATGGCAGCATGAGTTATATGAAGCACATCAACAACAGCTACAGCCACTCCTTCTGCACCATTGCCACAAACATTAGGTCTGGAATCAAAATCCTCAAATCAAAAAAAAAAAAAAAAAAAAAAAAAAAAAAAAACTTGGGATATCCACCTTTATCAACAACTGGAAGATGCAAAAATTTTCCATCATGCATGGTATGAAGAGCATCAACAATAGGTGTATCAACTGTAGCACATTCTGGATTAGGTGTCATTACCTGGAGAATTGTTTTAGGGAGAGTGACAATCAAACCATGTCAAAATACTATCCAATTTAGCCAGCCAACAGAAAATTGACAAAATTATGGGAAAAAAGGCTATTATGAATTATACGAGATCCAGAAACAGTTACACCTAGACAACTTCTCAGACTTGGCAGCTCTAACAATTGATATGGATATGAAAACCTATGGGGAGAAAGCAGTATCAAGTATACCTTCTCCACCAAGGTAGATTCTGGAGGAAGATCTTGAGCTATGACCCTCATCAACATGTCTTTTGACCTAAAATAAGTAGTGCACATAAGTGGGTACACAAATTTTGAGACGCAGATTTTCACAGATGCTTCATGTAATATGCATTTTCTAATTGAAGGGAAAGCTCACGTAAGTATTCCTCGTGGTTTGTTTTCTACAGTTACAATGGCAGAGCTTGCTTCAACTTCAAGCATCTTCTTTGCAGCCACTAGCACAGTGTCACTTGGATCTATTGTAACAAGCCTAACAGACAACTACGGTTAGTTGTACTATCTACACCGGGAAATTATCTTGATATAGTTGTAAGATTCATATTATGGTAGAGTTGATAAAAAAAGTGAAGATATTACCTACTTTGAGTTCTCGGAGATTATAGTAGACAAGGAGGGTGTAAACATTCTCTCTCGAAGTGTCTCAATGAATGTGTTTGTGCCTATGTATCAAAATGTTAAAATTGAATCAGATGCAATCACCAGATAAGAGAAAAATTACTAGAGATTGATAATTATAACAAGAAAAATAGTCATAGGCTACTGGGAACGAACAGGAAAAACAAAGACAACAAAATGCAAAACCAAAATCTGCAGGAAAAAGAAGAGAACATTTAATGGAGTATGCACCAACCAGAAGCTGTTGTCCCCCAATGTTTCTCAACACCTTCAACAGCAGCTGCAATGGCTTTTCCCTTCTCAGCTGTCCTCTCCAGACGAGCAATAGCATCATACAAACATTTTGCTATGTCTAGTAAAGCAATCACCTCTCCCTTTTCAACAACTGGTAAATGTCTAAACTTTCCTGTGGAAACGAATGTTAAGGAAAAGCCATAAAAGTCAGATTCTAAAACAGGATTTCATAATGAGTTGAAGCATGACATTTGAGATGAAAGAAACCTTGAACCATTTTCTGCAAAGCTTCAACAGCAAGAGAATCAGAAAGCACAAATACAGGGTTCCTTGTCATAACCTTCGATACAGGTGTTTCCTCAATATTAACATCACGAGCAATGACTCTCGTGGCTATATCCTACAGTGCAAAAGATTCTCATCACTTCCAAGAAAACAAACATAGGGAGTTGTAAAAAGATTTGTATTAGCTTCTAGTTGCATACATGTCCCTCCAACCAGTACCTTATCTGTCAGGATTCCACACAATAATGCATTTGAATCAGTTAGCAGTAAAGCATCAACCCTACGGGCAGCCATCCGACGACAAGCTTCAATTATAGTTGTAGTCGCAGGTACAGTCAAGGCTTTTGATAGCCTCAACCGCTTGACAGTCCGTTCTCCTGCCAGTCCCCTGATGCAAAATTGAGAGAAAATAATTTGCAAGAAACTCAACTGCTGAAATCTGGCATACGCACGAAGAACATATCTATATGTTTACATAAATGCATTTTCCTTCCACTTACTCGACAAACAGAAAACAAATATTCATCAAGCTCATTTTCAACTATTTTTTGGATATAATGCTCTCCTCTCAGAAACTAAACAACACCCTAAAAGAGAAACTGATAATGTAAGCAGAAGTGTGCAAATGACATAGCCTCTCAAAAGGCAAAACTTCGGCCAGTTGGAAACAAAGCAAAACTGTTAGGAACAGATTTTGGTTTTTCAAGCTCTGAAGATGAAGTGTTTTTGCTGATTCAGAGTGTTACTATCAGTGAAACATAATGAATGCATAATAACAATTAGTATGTTCTCGTAGAGATATAAAGTTTTAATTAAACGAACTCAATAGTTTTCTTTAACTACCTTGGGTGTTTCTGGTTTTTTCAGTATATGATTTACACAACTGATGGTAAACCAAGAGAAGCTATAAGTACTTTGAGTTTTGGATTCATGTGATATTAATCGTTATACTGATAACAAAAATCAAACTGACCTGCAGTTGTACTTATACTCTCATTGTCCACAATATAAATAAAAACCATTCTACAAACTCGAAATATACACAATCCAGCCTAGATTATTGAAACCAAAAATTGAGAACATCGGAAAACATTTGGAGCATTTGGATTCCTGTGTCCTAGAATATAGGTTTTTGGCACAAAGTATTTACTATCAGTTAAGTAGGCTTGATGCTGAATGATATAAGTTATTTTCTAGTTCAATGTCATAAATCTACTTTTATTCTAAAATAAATTTGCTTCCTGGTAAATTTTTTTTTTAGAACGCTCTTTACACTCCAATATGTCCGGCTGACTTAGCTAATATACCCTCTTTATCATTGACTTGATTCTTCTAATGGTTCTTACTTTCTCCACACACCCTCTAGATAGCTTTCACTCGAACCCCGAAATAACCAGACACCAGTAGCACAACTTATCCCCGAAAAAAGTAGAGCAAAGAAGCGGTAAGCTAAATTTGAGCAAGCAGCTCCAGGAAACAGCTGTTTCCAGAACTTGGACCTCAACCAAAGGGACTAAGGATTAACCTACTACTTATGACAATGTTGAGGTGTGCTTAACAGGAATAGAAGAACAGTTACAACAGCATGAGGGTCTTCTGAAACTACTGCTTAAGCTGAAATAAAAGAAATTCATTAAAGAGATGGAACAAATTTCAGCTCCAGACAACGGTAGAAGTAATTTTAATTCATTTCTTTTTTCCGGAAAGCTTCAACTTAATCATGAAGAGGAAGGTTAAAGCACTTTCCAAAAAAATGAAAAAGAAACCGCTTGCGTTCAGCAATTATGAGCTGGTCAATAAATTATTTGTTCTTTACTTCTCTGCGCGCAGTACATTATCACACTTACGCCTAAATTCGATTTCATAAAAATTCCACATCAAAATAAATGAAGTATCAAGCACACGAGATTCGATTTCATGTCATCCACGCTACAGGAATCTGCTCAAAACATCGGTATCTTAAGGAAACATTAATTCTGTCTCCACAAAACATATTCCATTGGATGCTTAGAAAGAGAGGGATAGCGTACCGAGTAGCCGAAATAGATCTGCGGGGGAGTGTCGACGGAATCCCAACTCCTCCTCCACCACCACCGCCGCCGCCATTCTCGGCGGTAGATTTCCTCCTGGTCAACGTAACGCTTCTCCTACTTGACGTTCCCCCTTGAGCCGTCGACATCTGCTCGATCAATAACAGTTCACCAACTACAAATATTCCAAATAAGTATTACACATCAAAAAAATTGAATAAAAAACAATCATACATAAAAAAAAGCTGAACCATTAATAGTTGTACAAGTCAATACATATATCGACTATGAAAATATGTAGCGTGATCACAGCATACCAATGAGGAAGAACGGCAGTTGATGGAGCAGAAGGATTCGTTGATGAGTTCTGGCGTGGATTTTGGGAGGAGAGAAGCAAGACCGCGTGAGAAATGGAAGGGTGAGGATTTTTCTGTCCAAAATATTGGAAATTAATGGCGTGAGAGAAATAAAGTGACGTGTTGATGGAGATGATGGGCTGCCGACCAATCACAAAAATATGAAATTATTTTTTTATTACAATTTTAATTTTAATAAATTGCATTGATAAAAATATATATAAAAAAATTCAATTATCTTATCCTACATTATTTTTTAAGAGCCTTTTGTGGAAATTAATCTATGCAAAATAAAGGGGGTAATTGAACCGAACTTTTTTATCAAATACATTGAAATTTACGAATTTTATCAAATTTTAGTAAAGTTTAAACGAATTTTCTAAATTTATAGCATATTTAAATATTTTCATTATTATTTTAAAAGAAAAAAATATTTATTTCAAAGTTAATATCACATGCATTGCATGTTCAAATTTAAAATCTTCTCATTGATAGAAAATTCATCATTATTGTTACTTTTAAATCATGAAAATATTAATTTTATAAAATTAATAATTATTTAATTTGTATTTCGAACTATTCTTTAGCGAACGAGATTGTCCAAAGCTCACTAGTCGAATACTATGATACTAAAATTTATTTGTACAATAAACGAAGTTGAACGAGCTTTTATCAAATAGTAACTCTGAACCACCCCCATTACACACACCTATCTCAAACTGTCCCACAATTAACTCCTCCCCTACCGCTGCTGCTGTCAATGGAAGAAACCGAACGTGTTTAAGCTCCAATTTTCATATGCAATGCTACTGGATCACAGTTAAAAATCTTGCAAAACTATGGATGGATGATGGAAAGAGGCAAAGCATGTTCCATTCATGGCGTGCAAAACGTGGTTGCATTGATTGCTTCAACTATCTGGAAATGCCAGAATCTGCCCTTGGACGAAACCAAATTCTCCTCACACAAGAACTCCCACGAAAACCACTTCTCAATCATCCGATCAACGTCGTGAACCACAACATGAGTCGTCGTGTTTGATCCTCTTCTGGCAAGAATGCCAGCCGTGTAGATGGAGGCCATTCTCCCCGGGGAATCCGGTGCACCGCCGTCTGGACCATCCACCACCACCACATTCCACCTCGTCTCATACACTTCCCGGGGGAGGTTCGACAGTCCCAGCTTGCACTTCGATTCCTTACGATGTCGAAAGAAACAGTCAGGATTCCCTCTTGCATCTCTCAGCAGCTGGTAGGCTTCTGATGCCGTAGTGCTGTATGTAATCTTGTGAATTACTTGAGCATTGTTTGGAGGGTTCGAATTCGATTTGCTCGCGTTGTCGAGGTGATCTTCGAGGAATATGGTGGCTCCACCGGAGTTCAGAGAGGCTATGCTTGAATACTGATGTGAATTTCCAAAGACTAGGATATTGCAAGGCACTCTCTGGGAGAGGAGTTGCAAGAGAAATAGTGATTCCTTCTCTGTTAGAGTGGTGGAGTCTGTGGAGGGAGGTTGTGGTTGTGGTTGTGAATGAGAGGGCAGAGCTGCAGAAGGTAGAGAGACAGAGAAGTTGGCAATCATGCTGACATTCAGAAACCGGAACAAGGAAGCACAGCACAAGATGAGGACTAGAGTTGGGATGATCTTCTTTTTGGTGAGTTTCATCCTTCTTCCTACTCTTTGGGAATGTTTGTGATGTGGATTCGGGGTGAGGCGTGGCTCGGGCGAGGCGCGGGAGAGGAGAGGGGTTCTGGGGGTGACAAGGGAGTGGGAATATTGGGTTACTTCTGGTGGCATTTTGATCCAGTTGCAACTGCACCACAGCTACCATGTCACACTCATTATAGTTTTCTTGGTTTCTGATGACTATTTGATGGTCAATATATTGGTGGGTTGAGAGCTTTCTTGAGTGAGGAAGAAGGGATGCTCTTCTTTGTTTTCTTTTTTCTTTCTTTGTTTTGAAGCATAACTTTGTTTGATGTTATTTTACTTTGGACTCATCCAAAGATGCATGTTTGTCCTAATTCAATAATCTGTGGTTAAGGTTTGTTGCAAGGGAACTATCAGTCAGTTGAAGCATACCAGATATTCAAATTATTTGCTTTGTAGCCCCCACCAAATACACCTAACTTTCTCTACTTTTTCACAAGATCTTCATCTGGAGAGAGATTGAGAGAGAGAGAGGAACTTGTCGTGGAAGAGATTAGACTAGATTATATTGACTTGGCCATGATGATGTAATGTGTACTTCTCTTATTCGAGAGATTGAAAGAGAGGAACTTGTCATGGAAGAGATTAAACTAGATTATATTGACTTGGCCATGATGATGTAAGCCAGGTGTATTCTCATTCAAGTCAAGTAGCATCGAGCTCAAGTTTGACTCGTTTAGCTTCGAGTTTTTTTACCGAATATTTTAAAATTCACGAACTTTATCGAGTCTTAACGAATTTTCTAAATTTAAAATATTTTTATTATTCTGAAGGTATGATAATCAAGGTATGTGAGTAATAGTTGGTGGTAGTGGAATGAATATTTTATTGATGAATGAAAAATTTACTATTTTAAAAAAGTGGACTAGTATTACGGGATAGACGAAAAAGGAAAAGTTAGACAATTTATATGGGACGGAGGGAATATTTATTCCAGAATCAAAATTAGACTCAAATTTAAATTTTTGTCATTATTAGAAAGATTTACCATTATTACTACTCTTAAATCGTGAAAATGATATTTTTATAAAAATAATTACTCCCTCCGTCCCAGGACACTCGCAACGTTTTCCTTTTTGGTCCGTCCCAGAACACTTGCAACGTTTCCTTTTTGGAAAGTTTTTTTTTAATTAATTACCCACTAAACCTACTCTACTCCTACCCCACTATCTTTCATACCCCACTATCTCTCCTAATCATTACCCTACTAATCCTACCCCACTAACTCTTCTAATCACTTTTTCTTAATCTCCGTGCCCGGTCAAACGTCTCAAGAGACCCGAGACGGAGGTAGTATTTTATATTTCTTACTAATTTTAGCTAACGAACTTGCTCACAAGCCAAATACTATGATGCTCAAGTTTGGTTCGTTTAATAGATGAACTTCACTAAACGAGTTCGACCGAGCTTTTATCGAGTCGAGATCCAAATAGTTCACGAACAATTTGATTCATTTACAGCCCTAAGCTGAAGAGGTATTTGTAAAATAGTTTTCACACTTGGAGCTGCCTCTGCTGGAAATATTCCTGCTTGTTTGGTTCTAAATTCACACATCAAAGCTCATTTTCTCATATATTTAACACCCCAATTACCTCATCAATCTCAACTACCCTCCCATCACTCTCTTTCACCTCCATTTTTTTTTTTTCCAAACAATGCAACATTTAACATTAAATATCAATCAACAGAGCATGTCCCTTTCATATTCTGAATATTTTACTACACACCTGTTAGGAATATTCGAGCAACCTTCTTTCAAATCCGCGTTCGGGGGTCGTCGTCAAACGCAGCATCGTTATTGTCGCTACCTTCTGCCTCTGCTTTTATTTTAATCTCTCATCTCCTTCACCACAACAGCTACATCTTTGTTGCCACTCTTCATATTTGACTTTCTCTGCAACTCCATCAGTTTATGGGGAGGGAAGGATCAACTGCAGCCATGGAGAAGAATAATGAAAAGCATGCAGTTATATCTCCAGGAATGAAGGTAAGCATACAAAGATTCTGCAAACTTGGAATCAGAAAGATTAGGATCTTTAATATTTCATTTTTTTTAAATTTCAGGGAAAGAAAGAAGAAGACATGAGAAAAGCCTTATTCGGACCAGGGAAAGCAACTACTAAGAATGAGAGACCAAGCAGCCTGGTTATTAAGGTAAGAGCAACATGTACCTCTGTTGATCAAATAAACACATCTGATTTTGGTATTCTTCTTGTTGAAAAAAAATGAAACAGAAAACCCACAGAGTGATTCCAGCTCATATAGTGGCGGAAGCCATATCCATGCTCCATGGTCTTGACCTGAGGTGGTCAGGACCAATCACTCCGACTGAGATGCAGTATGTGGAACAGTATGTCCTGGCCAAGTACCCGGAGTACTCCAACGCCCTGGTGGAAGGAGGAGAGAAAACGGATCTTTACAATCTCTGTGTCAAAGAAAAGCTCTCAGAACCCCAGCTGGATGACAAGCGCAAGTCGCCTAGAGGGTTTTCGAGAGATTCGTTTGGTAGCAGCCTCCCTGATCTTGAGAATACACAGCTGGAGCCATCAAGATTGCTTACCATCCTCACCAAGAAATCCTCCTTTCCGGGGAGCTTCATCTCCATTCCTGAAATCCAAGCACGAAACAAGGTTTTGAAACACTGTGGATTACAGGATGAGGATTATCTCGTTCTCTTCACGCAAACTTATAAGGATGCCATGATGTTGGTTGGAGAGAGCTACCCTTTTTTCAAGGGGAACTATTACCTGACAAGTGTAGGGGAAGAAGCTGATTATGTAAGAGAATTTGCAGCCTACAAGGAGTCGAGAGTGATTGTGGCGCCTGAATCTTGGTTGGATTTGAGGATTAAGGGTTCACAACTAAGTCATTATTTCAGAAGGAAATGCAAGCACACTCACAAAGGGCTGTTTTCCTACCCGGTTGAAGTAAATGGGATGCGATATTCTATGCATTGGATTTCAGAAGCCCATCGTAACTCGTGGCATGTTCTGCTCGATGCTACAGCGTTGGTTGTGGGAGAAGATCAGCTGAATCTTGCACTCTATAGGCCGGATTTTGTGCTTTGCAGTCCCGATAATACGCATGCTCATTCTTCAAAGGTTACCAGCCTCTTGGTAAGAAGAAAATCCTTTGACATGTCAGCCTCCTCTGCAGCAGCACATGAGTGAAGTTTTTTCTGTATAAACCTGTAAAAAAAACATTCGAGTTTAGCTACGAGGTTGAGGATCGTAAGGCACACATATTCACCATGAAAATAACCAATCCTCTTCACTTGCTTAAAGCAACATTCTCAACTTAAACAATCAGCAGAATATCCCATCCACAAATATGATTGCTTTGACAAGTTCATGCAACTAGATATGCAATGTTGTATTAAAGATAACATTGACATCAAATGATCAGGTTCAGAAAATGCAGCGAATGCATCTAATTTATGTAATTATTCAAAGTCATGAATTCAGATCCAGGGATGCTTCTTATTAATATTCAGTTCTTCCATCACCCTCCGTTATTACATCTTTAAAGGCTCCACCGCTGGGGATCATGGGCAAGACATGCTCCTGATGGGGTACAATGACATCCAGTAGGTATGGCCCAGGAGTCTCCAACATTGTTTGTATTGCTTCCTTATTTCTCACCCGAGCTGCAGGTAGGGGTGTATACGGTCCGGTTTGGCCGGTTTGAAGGTCAAAGTATGGACCAAACCAAATAATACGGTTTGAAAAATTCTCAAACCAAACCGGCCAAATTAATTTTTCAAACCAAACCAAATAAAACGGTTTGGTTCGGCCGGTTTAACGGTTTGGAACATGACTTTAACGAGCAAAGTCAAAACATAAAAAAAATTCTATTTTTAGCAATAATTTATTTGAGAAATTAAAAAAAAAATAATGGTTCTCATCGACAAAGTACAATACAATCATAATAGAAACAAACAATTTATGACATCAATATATAATAGTTCATATCTCATTCTCAAACATAATAGTTCGTAAAAGGTCACATAGGATTCATACTTATTCCGAGAACATAATAAGGGTAAAAGGAGAGACGTTTACAAAGAAATAAATAAAAATTTGTAAATAAAAATGTAGGAGAAAATAAAATATATGATGTTGAAAAAGGATTTGAACTTGTACATTTTAAAATTCAAAATATAGCTTGAACCACTACACTAAATGTACTACATTAATATTTTTGGTACAATATATAATTTAAATATTTATTAAAATTGTAAACGGTCCGGTCCTGTCCAAACGGTCGGTTTATGTACTCAAACCATGGACCAAACTAAATTATACGGTTTGAAATTTATGGTCCGGCCGGCCGATTAATTCACTTGTCAAACCGGCCAAACCGGCCAAATCATTTCGGTTCGGCCGGTTTGGCCGATTTGGACCAAACCGTGTACACCCCTAGCTGCAGGTATATCACAAGCCTCTGCAAACTTCAACATATCAGGGAAGATCTCTGACTCTCTTGAAGGGTTTCCGAGATAAGTGTGCGCTCGGTTGGCCTTGTGTGAAAGTTTATTTTATTTAAATTAAGTTATAATTTTAAGAATTTTCAATTAAAGAATTAATTATTTTAAAAAAGTTTAATGGAAAAAATATAATAATTTGAGTAAGAAAATTAAATGAATTGTATAAGAATCAAAATTAAATATTATATTAGAGGGAAATATAGAGCTGACAACTAGAAATGAATCTAATTCCAAAATAATATAGAGTTTCTTGCATTTTAGAGTTGTTAGAGACCGTCTTAGTGAATTTTGTTCATTAAACAAATTAAATTTAAAATTTGTAATATTCAACTTATTAGTTCGTTTATTAAACTTAGTATGATAAATCTTTATACTAGTTATAAAAAATTTGAATTTCAGAATGAATATCTTATTATTTTGGAATAAGTAGTTTTTAAGTTAAAAAATAATAAATATTTTAAATAAATATATTTATTTATAAAATTATTTTAGGTTAGATTAAGTTTTTTTAATTAAACTAAGCAAAATATTTTTATCACCTGTGCTCAAAAGTCCAAGCAGTGCACGTTTGATTAAATTTATTAAACTTTAAAATATTAAATAAAATAATTGACATCAAAATAATCGAATTCGAATATTATACTTTTATTATAGTGTTGAGTTTCGGAGATGTTGCAAGGGTTATTTTAGGGATATCACATAGCGTCATACTTGTTTGAATTCAGCAAATTCTACAGTCCCCACACGCATACGTCGTCGTCTTCCCCATTCCACAGTATAAAACCCTAATTCCTTTTTGGTCATAATTCATAATTCCTATCAATTTCAGATCCAGGCGAAATTGAATTTGAAGAAGATAAATGGATGCTTTGGATTCAGTTTTCGATCCCCTCAGAGATTTCTCCAAGGAAAGCATTCGTCTCGTCAAGCGATGCCACAAGCCTGATCGCAAAGGTGAGATTCATCTTCATGTTCTATTTTTTAATGTGATCAAGATATATATATATTTTTTTGTGTGTGAAAAGAAAGACCGGAAATTTATCTGAATCTCTTAAATTTATTTGTTTTTGTGTAGAATTCACGAAGGTGGCTACCCGGACGGCAATCGGGTTCGTCGTGATGGGATTTGTTGGTTTTTTTGTCAAGTTAATTTTCATCCCCATCAACAATATTATTGTGGGCGCTTGAGTTTATCGAAGGTACATTCCGTTTTCTTTTGAATCGTGACTTCATTCTGATTTTGTTGTGAGTCGTCTCAGATCTTGCTTTTAGGTACTACCGGCCTTGATTTGTGTTTGAATGTTAACTCCTTGCTATTGCTATTCCTGCTGATTGTCGTATCCCTAAATATTTTGCTGAGTTTTATAAATTCATCTCCATCCTTTCAGAAAAATATTTGTATTGAAGGATTGCCATTTCTTAAAGAGTGTAAAAAATCATGTGTAGTGTCAATGCAATTCTTATAAATGAAGTGGGAATATCTTAAACGAAATTCCATGTGTGGTTTACAGTTGGTATACCTTGTACGTATCCGAACTCTGTTTTGGGCTTGTTTTGACACCTTCACATGGAGACCTTTCTCATACTTCCCATGCACTGTTCATGAAGAAGTTTAGATAGCTTTCCATTCATCAGGAGTTAATTCTTACACTGTGTTTATGTGTTCATTCCATGCATCACAGCTTGTTCTATGATTGTTCATATAATCATATGTGCATATGGTTGAATGCAATGATTGCTGTATCCATTTCTTTCACATTGACAATGGGGCAAATATTGAATTGATGAACTCTATCCCAAACAATATGTGATTTTGCACATATATCCTGAACTATGAATGTTACATTTGTTATTTTGGGGCTCGATTTCATTTCAAAATTCAAGATTACTTGTTAAAACTCTATTGCGAGTTCTTTAAAGACAACATCCAAGGATGGGATAGATATCTACCTTTTGCATTGCATGTCTTGAAGATAAGGGGTTTTACTTTTCCCCCCTTTACAAAGACTAAATTGGGGCGTGGTTGAGGGTCTCTTCGTTGATTTGGATTGTGTAAGATTGCGTTCGCACACTATTGACAACGTGAAATCCAAGGAGTAAACTTCATAAGCTTCATCAGGTAGAAGGTATATGAAGCAGACATAATTATAGATGATTTTCTTGCACGATGAAGAACATCGTTATTTATGATAAGAGGAAGTATGCTTATACTCTCTATTCACGTTCATCTTTTGTACGAGATCAAATTATATCGTGGTAGGAACTTGTGTGCGCGTTTTTTTTGGTTTCTGCGTCACTGCAACATATAGACTGTTTCACATATTCTTCCCTCCATCTAAAACTTATGTTTGTTTTGCATTCTTCTTTGTAAGTGCAGGCTTTAACGCTAG
Organism: Plectranthus barbatus; assembly: GCA_026898455.1. Taxonomy (NCBI): domain Eukaryota; kingdom Viridiplantae; phylum Streptophyta; class Magnoliopsida; order Lamiales; family Lamiaceae; genus Plectranthus; species Plectranthus barbatus. The sequence goes on from JAPKLW010000321.1 coordinate 489,816, forward strand.
AATGAGAACTCTGGTCTACGACTACACTCAATAGCGCGGAAGATTGCTTGGTCGCTCGTAAAGACTATTTGATTGATTTCATAATTTTGTAAAACTTCTCCTAATTGTAACGACTATATTTATTCCTCTACTGTTCTATAAAATCACTGTACATTTTTACTCTTTTTTTTTAAAGTTTACTGCTACTCTTTTCCATGCTTTATCTGTCTTTGATTAGGTTTGTACACGAACCAAGCTAGCATTCTGGAGACTTCAATAATCTCAAACTTCATATAGTGAAATTTCTTCAACATGACTGTCACTTAAATTTTTGCTTTTGAAAATTCTGGGATAAAATGATCTAAATATCTAAATATTATCCAGAAATTCCTTAAAGGGTTTAAAAAACAATTAAAAGTAGTAAGAAATAACTTTTTTTTTCTCACCAATAAAAGCCCTATACACAGCTTATTCCCATAGTCTGCAATTAGATTTACATTTTATCAAAAAATTAAGTTTCAACATTTATGTATTATTTTGTAAAGTAAAGTTGATGCAAATATCAGACTAATTTAACTACTCTGGTTCCATCCATGCCAATATATATTATGCTTTATGCTCTTGATATTTGCAGCTAAACTAATGCCTGTGGGCTATGGCATCAAGAAGCTGCAGATCATGCTGACCATCCATCAATGAATATGTCCAGAGTTGTGACATTGTGGGCTTCAACAAGATTTGCAAGTTAACCTAAGCTTTTTTTTTTTAATCTTGAATACATCATACCTAAATCCTCTGCAACATATGCTGAATTAAGAAGCAAAATCAAATCACCATGCATATGATACATCTCACTGGGGTCTAATTTTTGTTGCAGAATTTTCCTGGTTCATTCCTTGGGTTATTATATATTCAAGTGAAGATTTTGCTCTCATCTCTATTTATGTCATTGAATGTCTTTTCTCATTAAAATCTCATAATATTAGAATTTATAATTGCTATCGAACATATTAATATGCACTAAATAATTGACAAATTATTTAATATTGATTGCCAATTATAAGACAAATTTATTTGGAAAAAATCTTTAGCACTCTAAAATACAAATTATTAGTTTAAGTATAAATATATTAATTAAATAGTGGGGGTGTGCATATTCTTCAAAACACACGAGGATTTGATTTGTTTTTTACTTTATTAGATCAAACAAACACTATTCTTCTATTACCTCAAACCATTAAGAAGTTAAAAGTTACATCTACCCCAGGAGCGGATGTAGAACTCGATTATTGTGGGATCGATATTTTATAATTTTATTTTTTTAAAAAAAATAAATGTATGTAAAAAAAAATTCGAAAAGCCATGGAAGGCCGACCCGATTAGCCGGTGCCCACTAAATTAAAAAATGGTATAGAATGGATTTTAAGATCTCCTAGTCTGATTATACTAGCTTTAACACCATTCAAATGCTATCGCCAAATTTTCTGGAAAAAAAAAAAGGAGAAATCACTTTTTAAAATTTATGCATGTTATTAATAGTATAAATGATATATTTCAATATTAAAATGATGAATAGTGCATAAAAAATACAAATTCAATATGAAAATTCCATCTCATAAAACAAGATTCATTCAATTCATGCCATAAAAATATTTATGGATAGTTATGTAATTGTTACTTGTCATTAAGTATTGGTTGTAGAGTGCTTAATACGGTAGTAAATGAGGGTTGTTCAGACAGTTGCTTTTTTAAAATCATTTCCAAATTAAAAAAATAATAATAATAATTCAAAAGCACAATTGTGCAATTATTATATCTATACTAACACAATGATGGTAATAACATTTTAATAGGGGTGTAATGCTGTACTCAAGTTTGACTCGTTTAGTGTCGAGTCGAATTTTGAGTTTTTTTTTGTCGAATATTATGAAGTTCACGAACTTTATCGAGCTTTAATCGAGCTTAAACGATCTTTCTAAATTTGGAATATATTTAAAATATCCATTATTATTTTGAAAGAAAAAGTTATTTATCTCTAAGTTAATATCATATTCATGCTCAAATTCTAAATCTTATCATTATTAGAAAAATTTATCATTATTGTTACCCTTAAATTATGATAGATACTACTTTTATAAAATTAATTATTTTATATTTCTTACTAATTTTAGCTAACGAGCTTGCTCACGAGCTTACGAGTTACTATGATGCTCAAGTTTAGTTCGTTTAATAAACGAACTTCTCAAAACAAATTTGAATGAGCTTTTATCGAGTCGAGATCTGAGTAGCTCACGAAAAGTTTGACTCATTTACGGCCCTAATTTTAATGTGAATGTATTTTGGTTAGTTAATGAAGAACGGGATTATTAAATGACCATTATACTCCTGTTAAAATGAGATGTTCACAATAATTGAAGAGAAGAGGGGAGGGTATAACGGGGATTAAGCTGATCAGTAAAAATGAAAGAGCAGCACGTGCGCATCTCTTAATTACAGCGGTTAAATCTGTCATTTATCAAAAAGATTTATTGCTCAAATGAAGCTGCTCGTAGCTGCAACACACACACGCTTTTCATCATCCATTTCTCACACCATTCCTTCACCCCCCAAAACCCTACTCCCTCTCTCTCTTCCTCTCTCACAGATATATATATGTTTCGATGCATACATATATGCATTCATGCACGCTTCTCGGAACTGATTGTTCCAGCTCTTTTTTTTTTTCTCTCTATCAACAAAAGCTCCAAATTCAAAGGTAAAAAGACGGATATCAGAGTGTCGCGGCTTTTCTGATCCACCATTGCTGCTTCTCTATTTTCTATTTTTTTTTTTTTTTGTCTCGCTGTGGATTTTCTGTTTCGTCCTTTTGATGCTTTGTCGGCAAGCTTCTATGTGTGTGGTGTTTTATCTTAAGGATTTGGGGATTCTTGCTATTTTATCACAGGTTTTCTGGAAGATATTTTACTTTCTGAATCTGAATTTCTTTTGTGGTAGCATTAATTGGGAATCGGAAAGCAGTGTTTGGCGAAGAAATTCGGCTGTGGGGCTCTCTTCCCGGGATATATCTTAAAAGCAATGTCGGGAAACTTTCCTTTATTGATGCTTAAATTCTGAGAAAAATTCTATCAACTTTCAGCAGATTACCCGTTCTACTTATTCTATAAGTTTGTTCAAAGTCAAAACCCTAGCTAGCCTCCTTATATTCTTAAGTTAGTACGCCATTGATCAATTGAAGTTTTGAAAAAATAAAAAACTCGTACATTTTTCAGATTCGGATTGATTCGTATGCATGTGTGTATGTATATGTGGTGATTCGAAATTTTGGCTGTAATGGTTTGATGATGTGGTTTTTCAGCATTTTTTCAGTCGTGAAATCAAAGCTGTCAAGTCATATCAAAGCTTTTTTTTCCCCTTTTCTGTCTTCGCGTTTTCCGGTCAAAGATGAATCGAAGCATATATGTAAAGCTGAGATGATTTTCGTCCGTGCATGTTTTCACAGTTTCTCTCTGTGGCGGTGATTTGCTAGCTTGCTGCTGTTGTTAGACTAGTCTGTTAGCTTTCCTAGCTCCGAGTCGACTCAGCTAGACTCGGGATCCCTACAAAAGCTATCTTCTCAAGCCGACTCAGTAAAAAACATAGCGCCGAATTTTTCAGATTGTGGGAATCATAGAAAAAATGATTCGCGTATCGTCATCATCATTTAGGCGGCGAGGGCTTGCTTCATTTACGGTGGCGTTCGCGGTCACATTCTTGCTTCTAATCATTGGAATATATACTGGTCAGTGTTTGTATTTATTATATCGGCGTTTTTGCGTGCGTGAGTTTTTATATGTTTCTGGGTGGACTTTGTTGGAAGTTTAATATTCGAAACTCAATTATTGGGGTTGATGGAATTGTGTTTAGCTGATTTGTTGAAAGATTGGCCTCTCTTTCGGCGATAACGCTCTCCCGATTTTCTTTTCATTTCTTTATTAATTTTTGCAACTTTCACTGTCTTTTGACTTGGAATAGAAATTTATTTTGTTTATTTTTCTGTAATTTCAATAGGATATGGTCTTCGAAAATGTATGTTCAGCTTGTTTCGTGTTTATCTATTTGCATTTGAACTCAAAAAATAATCACTTGTGGAAATACTGCTTTTCAGATCATGGTTTCATGGAGCTGGGACCAGTTTTGTCCGAGAAAAAGAGCTCAACCACAGCCAAGAACAAGATTCACTCTTTCAGGCATCGCAAACTGCTTAATGATGGTAATTTCAATATTATTTGTGCCAAAATGTTTTAATTAATAATACTAAATCCAAAATTCTTGAGCAAGAATATTGTTGGGAAAGGACAATACAGTGTTGGGAGTTTCTGCAATGAATGGAATTCGGGATATGTGAGGAGAGAGAAGAATAAAGGTGGTGGTTATCTGGAATAGCCAGTGGGTATATTGCTCAGTTTATATTATAGTAGTTGATATGATAATGCATACAATATGCTTGGCATATGTGCATGTATATGCGCATTCTGTCATGCATTCATTGTCTCTGCAAATTTAAATGCGAACAACACACACAGACACACACTGAGAGTCCTGTCCCACTGTGTTCATTGCCCTTCCTGCACTGCACCATCAAGCGTTTTCTCTACAGCCTTAGCCACCTCCTTTTCTCTCAGTTGTCGAGTACGATTTTGCCCCCATTTACATGGCGCCACTTTCAGCTTTTTCCATACGTGTCGTATCCCTATATCACTTTAATCAACCTACAGGCTGCATCCCAGCAAATAGTGTACTAGGTGGGACTTAGGTGCTAGCTGTTTTACTCTACTTTTATTGACTATTGTTACCTTTCTTGAGCAATAATATCATCGTAATTATATAATAATCTAGTACTGGTAGGTTGGAAAAATTATTTAGGGGAGCATTAATTCCTTTAGGGAAGAATTTCACTTGCACGTGTGGTCTCACGTGTACATACCTTTTTTTGGTTGAATTGAATGGGCCACAGTCACACGCTCTGGGCCTTCATTAAGAGAATATTGAAGTGGTAAGGATTTTGAAATCACTGTTGAATCTTGAATTCTTGATCCCAGTGCTCCAGCTCTAATGTTGTAGTATTATTATTATTTACAACTACACAACTCTCTTTTCAATGCAATATCCTTTTTTCTTTCAAATGTCCCTTTCTAGTCCGCGCAAGTCTGCGTTTTTTTACCATCAACAGGATGCATTCACAGAAGATTTCATAGCTTCGAAAAGGGTCTTTTTTGGTTTGAGTTATTTGTCTTCTACACAGACAGACAAATGTAGTAAAATGCATGACAGGTAGTGGGTCAAATTGTTTGCTTAGCTGTTTACACTGAAAGTTTCTTGCTTTTTTTGGTCAGCAGGAAAGAGAAAGGGCGATGAGAGTGAAAAGGAAAATGGGGTGGAGCCAAACAGGATATGGAGCGACCGATGCTCAAAATCAGACATAGTGGTGAGCCAAGGAGCCACCGAGACGCTCCCCAACGGAATCCCGACGTACACGGTCGAGATCATGAACGTCTGCGTCTCCGGCTGTGACATCTCGGCCATCCACCTCAGCTGTGGCTGGTTCAGCTCCGCCCGCCTCGTCAACCCCCGCGTCTTCAAGCGCCTCCGCTTCAACGACTGTCTGGTCAACAATGGCAAGCCGCTTCTTAACGGCAGAACGCTCTCATTCCAGTACGCCAACTCCTTTCGCTACCCTCTCTCCGTCTCCTCCGTTAGCTGCTGACATTGATATTCATACATGGTAATCCTTAATGCTAATATATGTATATACATATGGAAGAGGAATTATTGGTGATATTTTTTTGGGGCATATAATCTGTCGTGGGTTTTGGTTTATGCAACGAAAGAACTCCCTTTTTTGTGAAAATTGTAAATGGGATTTTGTTTGGAGATTACATTTTGGAAGAAGGTAATAGGTTTCCTTGACTAAGTTTGAGAGTGAGGTGGATTAATTTCCATGCGTTTTTTGGGGATGTAAATGGAATATCTAAAGTTCAGAAACATAGTTTTCAAGAATTTATTTTCCCTTTTTATTATTATTTCTTCATTTTGTTAATGGATAATGAAAGCAGGGTATGGGTGAAGAACTAAAGAGTTAAAAGTTTAAAACAAAAGTATAGAGGATAGAAAGAAACATCATTCAATTTGAATATTATAATTTAATTTAAGAAAAGGAAATAATACTGCCCCTCGAATACAGGGGGCAAAGTATCAGCATTAACATAAACATAGAAGATATGCAGATGATTAATTCTAAATGCAGCAAATGCATCTTATTCAAGACATTATTGCATTACCACCTGAATCTTTCATTAAAGAGAAGGACTCAAACAACAAAAAAAAACTCAAAAACACAAACAAACTAACTCAACTTCATATAAAGCAAACTCATAAACTAGAATCTCTTACTCATGTATGTCTGCATAAATACATACCTTACCTAGGCACACAACCACACTTTTTCATCAATATTTACTCCTCCCATCACCCTCCGTTATCACATCTTTGAACGCTCCACCGCTGGGGATCATCGGCAACACATGCTCCTGATGAGGAACAATCACATCCAACAGGTACGGCCCGGGAGTATCCAACATTTTCTGTATGGCCGCCCTCACCTCCTCCTTCCTTGTCACACGAGCTGCAGGTATATCGCAAGCCTCTGCAAACTTCAGCATATCAGGGAAGATCTCCGACTCTCTTGAAGGGTTTCCGAGATAGGTATGAGCCCGGTTGGCCTTGTAGAAGCGATCTTCCCACTGGACCACCATGCCCAGGTGCTGGTTATTCAACAATAGGATCTTGATGGGGAGGTTCTCAACCCGGACAGTAGCTAACTCTTGCACATTCATGATGAAACTCCCATCACCATCTATGTCCACCACGACTGCTTCTGGTCTCGCAACAGCAGCTCCCATAGCAGCAGGTAGTCCGAAACCCATTGCACCTAAACCACCTGAAGTCAGCCACTGTCTTGGCTTGTTGTACTTGTAGAACTGTGCAGCCCACATCTGATGCTGCCCGACGCCGGTGCTGATGATCGCATTCCCTCCGGTGAGTTCATCAAGAACCTGAATTGCATACTGTGGGGGAATGGCATCACCAAATGTCTTAAATGTCAAAGGAAATTTCTTCTTCTGCTCATTCAACTCTTCCCTCCATGCTGAAAAATCAAGATTAGCCATCCTCTCTTTCCCTTTACTTTCCAATATCAAGTTCAACCCTTGCAAAGCCAGTTTAATGTCGGCACAAATGGATACATGTGGCTGCTTGTTCTTCCCAATCTCAGCAGAATCAATGTCAATGTGGACAATCTTTGCTCTACTAGCAAATGCTTCCAACTTACCAGTCACACGGTCGTCAAACCGGACCCCGAAAGCAAGCAACAAGTCACTCTTGTCTACTGAATAATTCGCATACACAGTCCCATGCATTCCCAACATCTGTAATGCATATTCCTCATCAGATAAAGGGTAAGAACCTAGGCCCATCAAGGTGCTAGCTACAGGAATTCCGGTGAGCTCCACAAACCTACTAAGCTCTTCGCTCGAATTCAAACAGCCACCACCCACATACAGAACAGGCTTTTTCGATTCAGATATCAATCTAACTATCTGTTCCAGCAGCACTACACTAGGAGGCTTGGGCAATCTAGATAAGTAACCAGTCAATCTCATTTCCTGATCCCAATTAGGAACCACCATTTGCTGCTGAATATCCTTCGGGATATCAATCAGAACCGGGCCGGGCCGACCCGACCGAGCAATGAAAAACGCTTCTTTCACGATTCTAGGGATATCTTCAACATCTAAAACGAGATAATTATGCTTGGTTATCGACCTAGTTACCTCAACAATGGGAGTTTCCTGGAAAGCATCGGTGCCGATCATGCGCCGCGGCACTTGTCCGGTGATAGCGACCATCGGAACGCTGTCGAGGAGAGCATCCGCGAGGCCGGAGACCAGATTGGTGGCTCCGGGGCCGGAGGTGGCTATGCAGACACCGACACGGCCTGAAGCCCGGGCGTAGCCCTCGGCGGCGAAGACGCCGCCCTGCTCGTGGCGGGGGAGCACGTTCCGGATGGTTTTGGACCGCGTGAGTGCTTGGTGGATCTCCATCGACGCGCCGCCGGGGTAGGCGAAGACGTCGGTGACGCCTTCTCTCTCCAGCGCTTCCACCAATACGTCGCTGCCCTTCCGAGGCTCATCAGGAGCGAATCGGGAGACGTGAATATCCTCCTGGCGGACTTGCTCCTCGGGAGAAGTTAACACATTTGAGATTTGGAGGTGGCGGCGGAGGGAAAGAGAGGCGGCAGTGGGCTTGTGAGGAGTGTGAGGGAATGGGAGGGTGAATCTGGAAAGAAGCTTCGGCGAGTTAGAGAAAGAGGCTTTGGACGCTATGAAAGACGTGGGTGTAGGAGCGGAGGCCGCCATTTCCAGTAGCGGGGATGCGGCGGCGGAGCTGTTTAGGGCTTTCTATGGGTGGAGGAAAAGGAGTTGCATTGCAGTTGAGAGGCAAATCTTATTCAGGCGTTAATTATCATGAATTGCCGGAAATACCCTTCAACAGCGACGGCAGTGTATGTGGCTGTGGATAATTTGCCTTACTGTTTGGGGATGAGAATGAATCACTCATTTACAATTTATTTTTTATTTTTGTGAAATTTATTTAATTTTATTTTTGCATAAATTCTACTATATTGCTCTTCACATTCATTCACTGTCACATCTACTAATAAAATCTAACTCCCACCTACTAAATCTTATTATATATATATATATATATATATATATATATATATATATATATTTGAATTTTAGCTATAATATAAGATTTAAAAATAATTACAATCATATCAATTTTTGTTAGTGTAAAAGAAATTATCCATTGAAGAACACTCATATAAAATAAACACAAACAAACCATCACAAGTAATAGTTAATTGCATGTACCAAAATCATTTAATGAAATTTTGTGACATAATTGCCAATAATTCTAGGTTTTATGGGTATACTTTGCATTTTATGTGAAGAGTTTTTTTTTTTTTTTTTTATTTTTTTTTAGAAGATGTCTTATTTTATAGATTAAGCATCGTCATGACTAGCTACATGAATTAACAAGTCGGGGAACTGTGATCTCCAGCTCATCGGCTGGGAGATCTGCGCTGTAAATTGCGCTACATGATGAGCTGTCATAGTGGCACTTCTAAAAGAATGAAAAATAAACAAAGAACCATCCTTTTGTGCCATTTGAGCTACATCGTAGAGGTCTTTTGGTATCAACTCGTCATTATCCTGTAGGTCCATCATGGCTCTCACTGCGATAATGGAATCTGTGTTAACTGTGATTGGATGAATATTTGCTCCATACAAAAGAGAATTCCATGTAATATAGCTATAACTTCTCCTCAGGAACAACAACCTGGATTGTGCAATTGGCTGCGCCAGTGCTGCCACAATTTGTCATTCACTATTCCGGACTATGACTCGAATTCTGAATTTATTCATTTCTTCATTGAACATAGCATCCACATCAACTCGAAAAATACCTTGTTTTGGTGCTTGCCACCGGCGCTCTCCTGGTTGTAATCCAAGGAAGATGTTGTTCTTCTTGCATTCTCGAGCCTCTTGGAACAAATTCGAAAAGTTATGTGCTTGTTCTTCCGAGATGGGTTCATGGTCTTCTCTTTTTTCATGTCTGCGCTTACAAAGAGATGTCCATGTTTTCCAGAGCAAAATAATCCAAATCTCAAATTCCATACCTGAGACTCTGTTATACATTTGTTCACAAATTTTGTTAAATCCCATGTGCTTCCATTCCCTAAGACTTGTCCAAAATCTGCTTCTCTTCCATGTGGCTTTGCTCTTCTTGCAGTAGATCAGACAGTGCTCCGTGGTTGCCTCATAGAATTTGCATTGCTGACAAATGCCATTTGTTGGCACATGGTGACTTAACAGGTTTGCTTCAACTGGAATGTAACCTTTGAGAGCTCTCCACATAAAGATCTTGATTTTCGGTGGTAAGTTGCAAGGCCACACCATAGATTTCCAAAACTTCTTTTCATGTTCAGCAGCATTTTGTGGTGGTTCATAGAACCCAATCTCCACTAAATATCCAGACTTAACTGAATATTGCCCTTTCTCCTCAAAAATCCAACTTCCTCTATGTCTGCAAATATTGTTCAAACCAACAATGATATTCTTTTCATAAGGCCAGTAGAGTTATTCTAATTGTTCACTATCCCATTCTCCTGTTGTGCCAACCAAGTCTGCCACAAGTATATTCTCTCTGTTAACCACCGGCCGTGTAAGAACTCCATTTGGGACCATTGGGAGCCAAGCTTCCCGGAAAGCTCTGATGCTTTGTCCATTCCCCACCTGTCATCTTAATCCTTTGTGAATGAGTGTTCTGCTCCAAGCAAGAGATCTCCAGACATAAGAAGCTGAGGATTGAACTTTGGCATCCATAATGTTGTAAATTCTGAAGTATCTAGCCTTGAAGACCTGTGCAACAAGAGATAGGGGGTTGTTGAGCATTCTCCAGATTTGCTTTGCAAGCATTGCTTTATTAAAGCTGCATATATCCCGAAAACCAAGACCCCCTCTTTCTTTCGGTTGACATACACTGTTCCATTTTGTCCAGTGCATTCGCTTATGGTTCTCCTCATCTCCCCACCAAAAATTAGCACACAAACGGTTGATGTCTTGGCAAATTGATTTCAGAAGACGGAAGCAAGACATAGTAAACGTTGGAATAGCTTGAACCACTGATTTCAAAAGCACTTCTTTCCCTCCTGCTGAGACTGTTCGATTTTTGAATCCTTCAAGTTTTCTTTGAACTCTCTCTCTGATGTAGCCAAATTGTACTCTTTTTTCTCGGATGGAGAATGTGGGTAGTCCAAGGTATATTGCATGCCCTTGAACCATTGGGATATTCATCATTTGTCTAATCATATTTGCGTCCTCCGGTGATGTGCTCGGGCTGTATGTAATCGCCGATTTCTCAAAATTAACCAGTTGGCCTGAAGATTTTTCATAGGTACCCAAGCAATTCATAATGGCAGTGCAGTCTCCCCTTGTAGCTCTAAGGAAAACCAAGCTGTCATCCGCAAAGAACAAGTGAGAAATTGAGATCCTTCCACGAACAATAGGAATGCCACAAAATTGTTTGGCTTTTTCAAACGTCGTAAGCATCGCAGAGAGACCTTGTGCACACATTGCAAAAAAAAAAACCGGGATAATGGGTCTCCTTGCCTCAGTCCCCTTGATGGGGTAATTCTGCCATAAACACATCTGTTCAGAATAAAGGTGAAGGAGATTGATGTCACGCATTGCATAATCAGGCTGCAAAATGATACCGGGAAGCCCATCTTTTCCAGAATGGCATTGAGTACAACCATTCGACACGATCATAGGCTTTGCTCATGTCGAGTTTGAGTGCAACAGTTCCTTTCTTGCTTTTCTTTTGACGCCTCAACCAGTGAACACATTCAAAACCAATAAGAACATTATCTGTAATCAATCGGCCAGGAACAAATCCACTCTGCTCTTGATCAATGATTGTGGGAATAACCCTTCTCAGTCGGTTCACAATAACTTTTGAGATGCTTTTATAGCTTGTGTTGCACATACTGATTGGCCTAAAATCCTTCATGCTGGTGGTTCTTTCTTTTTTTGGGATGAGGGCTATGATGGTCTCATTCAGCTCTTGCATTGGCGCTTCCTCATTCAAAATTTTCAGAATCCCTTGTGTCATGAACTCCCCAATAATTGGCCAAAATTTGTGGAAGAACTGCCCCGTAAACCCATCAGGCCCTGGGGCTTTGGTCGGATGAATCTAAAAAACTGCTCTTTTCATCTCAGCTGCTGTAAATGATGCACTAAGAAACTCAACTTGCTCTTCACTGACTCTTCTTTGGATATGTTTTGTCACTTGTGCAATCTCTCTGTTTGTTGGGCTGGAGGTCTCAAACAGTGTGTTAAAGTAGTTCAAGATAACCTGTGCTTTTGCCGTTTCTTCTTCATGCCAATTCCCATCTGCATCAAACAGGCCAATGATTGAGTTTCTTTTGCTTCTTTTTGTAGCCTGATTGTGGAAGGTCCTCGTATTTCGGTCTCCATCTGTTAGCCAGTTCATCCGAGCCCTTTGTTTCCAGTGGGATGATTCTTGTTCCACTGCAATTTCATTTTTTTCAAACAGACTAGATAATTCTTGCGTCGAGCTAGAACAATTATTTCTTGCCATAATTGCTTGTCGTCTCTTTCTCATCTCAGCAATCTTCTTTCCCAGCCTATCAAAGCGAGTTCCGGCCCATCTTTTCAGGAAGATTTTGCATTCTTCCAATCGTTTAGGTACCGTGCAGCTCCCATTTTGGTGGCTCCAAGCTTGTAGAAAATCTGGCACTAGATTTTGTCCAACAACCATTTATCCTCCCAGTGAAATTTCCCATCTCCCTCTCCCCTGCTCCTTAATTTCCTTCTTTTTCGTCTTCAATCGGCATAGTATGGGTCTATGATCCGACCCAAAGAAATCAAGTGCTTGCACCTCTGCATTATTGAATGTGTCCTGTCACCTTTGATTTCCGACAAAACGATCGAGCCACTAAAAAATTGCATCTTCACTTGCTCTTTTGTTATACCAGGTGAAGGAAACTTCTCTGTTTTGGAGTTCAAACTATTGGCATTCATCAAGTGTGTCACGGAACTCTTGCATCTGTCTAATTGATCGTGGCCGACCTCCATGTTTCTGTGACTCAAGTAGAATCTCATTAAAATCTCCTCCCACAAGCCAAGCCATGTCTTGGTGCATCTTTTCATTCGCAAGTTTCTTCAGAAGCTCCCAAGAAAATTTGCGGCAATGTTGCTCAAGATTCCCACAGAACCCAGTGAATCTCCACTTTATGTCTTCATGTTCCACCATACAATCAATGTGTCCTTGTGAGTATGATCGGATGTCAATGTTCCATCATTTTATGTGAAGAGTTGATTGCTTAAAATTCATTTAATTAGGTTTTTAAGTAAATTAAATGTATTTTTATGGTACATTATACGGAGCAATATTGCATATGTTTGAATTAAAAAATTCATACAAATTACAATAAATATTTAATGTATGGACTATGGTAGTATATCTTTTTTTATCAAGTATGATAATAATATTCTTTCGAATCAAAGTTAACATACTAAAAGACACAATTTATAATTCCAATAATTATTACTATAATTTAGGAAATTATTAATTACATTAAAATGACAATATAAAATAAAAGATACTCCCTCTATCCTATTTTAATAGTCTTATTTCTATTTTCGTATATTCTATTTTAATAGTCTTTTTCTAAAAATAATATTTTTTTTCCACGATCAACAATAAAATATTAATTTCAATTAACTCATTTTATACTCACATGTCTTGATTATTGTGTCAAAAAAAAAAAAAAACTATTAAACGAAGAGAGTAATAAAAAATTAACGTTCAATTTTTTTTTAATACAAAAATGCATAAATTTCTAAATCCCTAGTATTTTAATCAAAATTCAAATTCATGAGCAATAAATCCATTCTTATTTATTCACCAACATTTTCACACTTTCAGAAATTCATTTTTCCTTCTGCTATGGAGAAATCATCTTCCATCTGCCGCCATCTCCGCCACCTTGTTCAGCAAAAACCGACTTCGAAAACCGCCGTTGCCGCCGTGGGTATCGTTCCTCCCTCCGAGACTCAAGATAAATACGAAACTCTCGTCAACAGATTCAAGAAAAACTCAAGCTCCGGCGGATTCCGGGCAAAACGTGCAATATATACGAACACCGTCCGCCGCCTAGCTGAAGCCGGCAAACTATCTCACATCGACGACATCCTCCAGCATCAAAAGCAGTATCCAGATATAAAAAAGGAACACTTCACCGCCCGCCTCATCATCCACTATGGCCAAGCCAAGATGCTCGACCGCGCCCTCCAACTGTTCGACGAAATGCCTGACCTGAACTGCCCGCGCACCGTCTTCTCCTTCAACGCCCTCCTCATCGCCTGCTTCCGCTCCGAAAACTTCGACAAAGCGATCGAGCTTTTCCAAGAGCTGCCCACAAAGCTATCCATCAACCCCAACGTGATCTCCTACACTTCAGCAATCAAAGCATTCTGCAAAAAGGGAATGTTCGACGATGCCTTCTCTCTGCTGGAGGAGATGGCGGCGAAGGGCGTCTCACCCAACGCCGTCACGTTCGAGCTTCTGTTAACGGAATGCTACCACAGTGGTAAATTCTTGGAGGGGGAGAATGCATGGAGATTAATGAAAGAGAAAAATGTGGAGCCGGATTTCAGGTGCTACAACTCGAGAATCCATGGATTGGTAAGCCAAAAACAATTATCGGAAGCGGTGGAAACGGTGGAGGAGATGGAGGAGAAGGGGTTGCAGGGGAACAGCTACACCTACAATTTGTTGATCAAAGGGTTCATCGGAGAAGGCAATGTGGAGGAGGTGAAGAAATGGTATGCGGCGTTGCTCTCCGCCGCCGCCCCCAACATCTTCACATACGTAACAGTGATTCCCTTTGCAGTGGATCACATCGGCATTGATTTTGCTTACCAGTTGTGCAAGGATTCTGTTGGTATCAAGGGAAAACTCTCTTCTCAGATGCTGAGCAAAGTGATTGATGGATTGGTTAAGGAATCCAAACTTGAAGAGGCCCAGGAACTTCGCCAGCTGCATAAGCATTATTTGATAGTTTCTAATGCATAAAGATGCAATTTTTTTCACTCCCAGTTGCTTGTTTGTTGAATAAAACAAATTCTGCATTTTTGTTGTTCAAGTATGCTCATTTTGGTGGCCATTTATTGCAGTATGACATGATATAATGCAATGATATAAGTTAACATAGATAGTGTAGACACTAAAAAATTTATGGTCAATTAAAAAGCCTTAAGTAGATTTAAGATATTAAATATCAATTTATTTATATTTTATGAATTTATTGAAATAAAATTCTTAAATTAAATAAATAAATAAAATAATATTTAATACGTGAATGTTTTCGTCAAATTAGAAGTTGATGCGTGTTAAACTCACAAAGTGTGTGATCAGTTATGCACTCGATCGACCATTGAAATTGCATCACCTTAGCTCTGAATCTCTAAATTTTAACTATAAATACAAGGCATAAATGAAGTGAAAAAGCATAACTTGAAAGTGCATAACTTGAAGAACTCGAAGTTCAAAGAAAGATTTCTCTCAAAGTTCGTGGCTATCTTCGAAGGTTCAAGGCATTCTTCGTCAAAACCTACATCAAATCTAGCGTTTGATTCGGAATCAAAGCCTTCGGTTCCCAAATAACATTATCAAATCATTCAAATCCTTGAAAAGGAAGATCGAATATCAGGCCCAAGAAAATCCAAGATCGACATCTCAAAGAAATCTACCAAATACAACATTTGATTTGGAAATAAGGTGATCGCTCAAACATCAAATTGGAAAAGAAAAATAAGAGGAAAAACAACAATAGAACCTACAAAATTGTACTTTGATCCAAACCAATTCAAAGTGCATCCAATTTTTTTGTTTATTCAATTAAATACGAAAATTCGTGATTACAGATAGCATCAAAGCAAGAAGGTTGTGAAATTAATCTGCAACTAACATCTCAAAGAGAAGTATACAAACTTAACTTGCTTTCCCATGAAGTGAAGTCATGAACATCAATGGTAAAAAAAGAAACGAAAACGGCAGCATAGTTTTTAACTGAGAAGGGGCCTAATTTCCCTGTTGGAGGCGTTTCATGATGATGATACTCATATCCATGTAACGTTGAGCACAGTTTGAGAGACAACTGCTTTCACTCGAACTCAACTTGTTCCCAGGGGTGCCTGTGATGCATTTGTCCCAGCAAGCAGATGTGAGTTTTCCGATCACTTCGGTCACCATCGCCTTTTCCTTTTCTTGCTGCAAAGAATTCAAGAATACAATGTCACATCTCTCAAAAGCTGCAAGTTAAAAACATCTTCCAACCATTGCAGCACTCATACACACTCAAAAGGGGTGAGCAAAACCAAAGGTTTTGGGCAGGTTCAAGTCGGTTTGGGTTTCAGTTCGGTTTATGTTTCGGTTCAACTTGAACTGACAAAAGCCAAAGGTTTGGTTGGGTTCAAACCGAAATTGAAGGGTTTTGGGCAGTCTAGGTTCAGGTTGGTTGGGACTTGGGAGGGTTCGGACGGCTCGGGTTGGGTTTTACAAATAATTCGGGTTCACGAATTGGGCGGGTTGGGTTCGGTTTAAACCCAAATCACAGCACTGCAGTCAAAAGCCAGGTGCACAAAAAACATATATATTGATGGACTAATTATGGAGCAAGACTACTGATTAAAGATGTTGCGTTGATAAAAAAAAAAAAAAAAAACCAAACTTTTCATACATTCAAAAACAGAAAATGCACAATATAAATTCATAGTACAGAAATCTGAGAGAAGCTGGACTTGAAATAACTACCACACAATTGTTCAATTCTAATCTATCAAGTAGGACGATTCTAATTCACTAAAAAAAAAAATTCCCAATCGCTCTGGGACGAAATTCAACTCGTACTAGGCATTTTACCATTAAAATTAATTCGTCAGCAACTGCAACGGCCTTAACGCCGTCGTTGAGGGCAAAGCAAAGGAAAACCCAAGTTCCAATTTCTCAAAGCAAGCGAGTTTTGGATTTGATGATATAAAGTACATAAAAATTGAATTAAAAATGTGTTCGAAAAATTTAAGGACTTACTTGCAGAAGCCGCTCCAAATCTTGGGGGTTAATCGACGAAGTATCCATCGGAAATGACCGGGCTTCTGTCGGAGGAGAGGTGAAAGCTTGATTTTATGCCGTAATCGTTGGAATTTGAATGATCAGCAAATGAAAGCTAAAACCCTAGCAAACTATAGAACCCTCAAAAGAAGTACAAATTGGGATCAAGATATGGGCTTGCTTAGGAATCCCCACATATAGCTCGATTCGGCCCATCATTTTCCATAAGAGTATTCTATTTATTTAAATTTAACAATCCTTAAAAAAATATTTAGTAAAAATATTCAATTTATGCAATTACATTCGGCAGCAAAATTTGGTTCGCAATCTCCGACCGACAAAAAAAAAAAAAATAGGTTGGATCAACCCATTTAATTTTCGAATCAGTTTTGGGTTGAACTTGTCCAACCCATTTACTTTTCGTGTTGGATTCGGGTCAATCTCGGGTTGATCCGCGAACCCATTTGACCCACCAAACTGTTAAATTTTAATTATTTAGAAAAAAAAATCAAATTTGAGTATAAATTAATACAATTTTCTTTTAATTACTTATGATGCATAGTATGGATTGTATTTGTATTTGTGTTATCACTCGTACACAAATTATTTTCGTGTTTAATTTCCAAAATAATTAAACATGTCATTTCAGGTCAAGTTATAAATCGGCAATACTACATCAAATGTTTGATAGTAAAATAAAAATAGTGGTTGTAAAAATTATAGGCGCTAGTTGGACGCTTGGGTAGAGCCTAGTGCCTAAGCGAGTCAAACGTTTTTTAGTCTATTGTTAATTGATGACCTAAATTCTTATATTTAGTATTTTTAATATATATTTATCATTAAAATTATATAAAGTTATAGTTATTTTAAAGAAAATATAGAAAAGCATGAACCGACTTCGTAGCACCTAGCCCGTTTAAGTATGTTTAATCGGCCACCTAAATATTACTCACCAAACCATTTGGAGATGAAAATTTGAGAGTTTTCGGTTCGATTAGGAGTCGGACATTACAGAGATTCTTAGACCAATGTTAAAAATTAAGCTCCATATGCAGGAAAATAAAAAACATAAGCTGTAGATTTGCTTTTCTTCGTCACTCGTGAGCAGACTTTATGACTTTTGCGAACATGCATTAGCAAACAAAGGCAACATCTTCACCCTGAAGCAAAGCACATATCCATTACCATTTTCAATTTCGAAGTCAATCCCAAATATTTCCATCTTTTTTACAAAAAAAAAAAGAAAAAAAGTATACTAACCTTTTATCTCTTTCAACCCTAATAATTTCCAAAATAAATAATATTAATTAAACCCACAAAATCCGACATCAGCCTAATTAAAGAGGCTCAACAGTGAACTTTAGATGTCAGAAATCCATAATCATCAAATTAAAGTGATTGAAAAATAAAGCTCAACATCACATTATAACTATATTGACTAGTAGTGTTTATGGTGGGGAAAACTAATCATATGAAAATATAAAATCAGATTAATTCAGAAATCTTAATTATGAAGCCAATTAATGTTGTGTAATGGCCTTAAATAAGGGATGCTTTATGTAAAAAGAGATGTAAAAAAAAAAAAAAAAAGGGAAGGAAGCGCATAATCTTTTTTTTTTTTTTTTTGTTAAACACACAGCTTTGGAAAGATAAAGGGAAGAGAGATAAAGTTGGCAGCAGTTCCAACTATAAATATAAGCCCTCCATGCAATGCAATGCAATGCAAGTCAACAACCTCACTCCACTCTACTCTGCAATAGATGAAGAAATTCAACTTTATCAGAGATGGAGAAGCCAAGCTTCCTCCTGGATTCAGATTCCAGCCCAGTGATGAAGAGATCGTTTTCGAGTATCTGGCTCGTAAGATCTTCTCCTGCCCTCTCCCGGCTTCTGTCATCCCGGAAATCCATGGTTTTCATCTCTCCAACCTTCCAGGTTAGTTTTTTGTTTGTTTGTTTGGTTTGTGTTTGGAGTTAGTTTTGATTCGGTGAGATCGTGTTCAGGTGATTCGGACATGGACAGGTACTGGTTTGCCAACAGGGAAGTGATGAGTGTTGGGAGCTGCAGAGGAAGCGGGTGTGCTGGATTCTGGAAGGTTACAGGTTCGGACAAACGGATAGTTTGCTCGAAAAGGTGGCCGATTTTCGGGATCAGGAGGAGCCTGGTGTTCTACAAGGGGAAGCATCCGTATGCTGTTAGAACTGATTGGTCCATGCATGTCTACTGCATTGCCATTTCGGAAAGCTGTGTCCACCACAAACGCCATTCTCAGGTTTATATATATATATATATATATATATATATGATTCAGACCAGTATGAATGTCGAACGCTGCTTTCTAGTTTGCTTATCAGAATCTTGACTCGTGTTGCAGGGTGGGGTGATTCAACTAGGAAAATGGGTTCTGTGCCATGTTTTTTCCAAGAGAAACAGTGCCCAAGCCGATCATCTTGCGTCGAGCGACACAGACTCTTGTTCATCTGATTCTGATTCTAGTGTTGTTAGTGATGTCTCTTCGAGTAGTGTTTAGTTTGCTAAGCTTCATAGTGATTTCATGTATTCATTGTATGCATCAAAATAAATGGATTTATTTGATTTGTGGTATGAACACAACCATGTCCATGAAAAGAGCAAGAACATAATGGTTAATGATGAACCGCCGCATTTTGAAGTGATATTTCTTCTTTTTTTTTGGTTATATATGAAATGAAATAGGAAAATAGGTTGTATAAGCAACAAGCAAGGCATATACTCCTACTTGTGTATAGCTTTTATAAAGAAACCTCTTTTGATGAACATTTTCACATGCTCCCTTCTTCAACTAATTTACTCCTCAAAAGCCCCTATTTTACTCTCTTTTCCAAAATCTCCCACAATGTCAACTCCTTTTTTTTTACTTTTTGCATTCAATTTTTTTTTTGAGTAAGAATATATAAAATTAAATAAGAGTTAGGCTAATGATTTTGTACATGCTTCTTGACTTGTCCTAGAGTTGTGGATGTTTTCAAGATCATGGTCTTTATATTTCTTCTGCATTCCCTAATGCCACGCTGGCTTCCACCTCCATTCAACAAGTTATTACTTTTTACATGAAATTAACATATACTATTATATAATGAATTGAGAAATTCTCCAAATTTTAGATTCACCATACCTGATCAACACCAAACTGTTACCAGAATCACAACAATGCTTCTTCATCCCATCCTCTTCATACCACTACTCGTATTTATCAAACATCTAATTCTTCTCCCGGTGAGTCTAGCTCAAACTCAAGCTCAAGCTCGGGGCGAATGGCGCCTCCTCCAAGAAAGCATTGGCATATCAGCCATGCACGTGCAGCTACTGAAGAACAACAAAATAGTCATGTTCGACCGGACTGATTTCGGCCCCTCCAACGTCTCCCTCCCGGAGGGGAGATGCCGGTATGATCCCAGCGACAAGGTTCTTCAAACCGACTGCACTGCTCACTCCGTTCTGTACGATGTACGATCTAATACTTACCGGCCGTTAACGGTCCATACCGACACGTGGTGCTCCTCCGGCGCCGTCCTTCCCAACGGGACTCTGGTTCAGACCGGCGGGTTCAGCGATGGAGATCATGCTGTGCGCATGATCGCTCCCTGCGGCGAAGGCGACTGCGACTGGGTTGAGTTTCCGAATCTTCTGGCGGAGAGGAGGTGGTACGCCTCCAACCAGATCCTCCCCGACGGCCGGATTATTATCGTCGGCGGCAGAGCGCAGTTCAACTACGAGTTTTATCCCGGCGACTCGAAGTCCGTCGGGCTCAGCTTTCTCCGGGAGACGAAAGATGGGTATGAGAATAATTTGTATCCATTTTTGTATCTATTACCTGACGGGAACTTGTTCATCTTCGCCAACAAGCGCTCCATCGTCTTCGACTATAAACGGAATCACGTCGTGAAGGAGTTTCCGTCGATTCCCGGCGGCGATTCCCGGAATTATCCGAGCACTGGTTCCTCCGTCTTGCTCCCGATTGACGAGAATGTCTCTCCGGTCGTCGTTGAAGTCATGATCTGCGGCGGCGCGTCGCACAACGCTTTCCAGCTGGCGGCGCGGGGGACGTTCCTCCGAGCCAGCAACACCTGCGGCCGGCTGAGGGTGACGGATCCCCAGCCGGCGTGGGCGATGGAGAAAATGCCGATGGCTCGGCTGATGAGCGACATGCTGCTCCTTCCCACCGGCGACGTGATCTTGATCAACGGAGCCGGCTCGGGGTCGGCGGGGTGGGAAGCCGCGAAGGCGCCCATCATGGTTCCGCACATTTACAGACCCGGCGCTGTTAAAGAGAAAAGATTCACGGAGATGGCGGCCGCTTCGCGGCCGCGGATGTACCACTCCACGGCGGTGCTGCTGGCCGACGGGAGGGTGATGGTGGGCGGCAGCAACCCTCATATATACTACAACTTCAGCGGCGTCGAGTTTCCGACGGATTTGAGCCTGGAGTCGTTCTCGCCGCCTTACTTATCGGCGCAGTACGATCCGTTGAGGCCGAGGATAGTGAGAATCAGCAGCTCCGGGGTGAGCTACAACCAGTCGTTCTTGCTGACGTTCACGGTGGCGGAGTTCATGGAGGCGAGCGCGGTGTCGGTTAGGATACTGGCGCCGCCGTTCAACACGCACTCTTTCTCGATGAACCAGAGGATGGTGGTGCTGAGGGTGGCTGAGGTTTCGTGCTTGGGGTCGGAGACGTATTCGATTGCAGCGTTGGGGCCGTCGACGCTCGAGATCGCGCCGCCGGGATACTATGTGTTGTTCGTCGTACACGGTGACGTTCCGAGTGGGGGATTGTGGGTTCATTTACAATGATATGTAATTTATATATATACATACACTAAGTTACAATTTATAATTTAGTGGTTGATGTAAAGAGATGATTCATATAAAATGTGCCTTGAATCTTGACTTGTATTAAAATTTTAAGACCATTTTATGAAATCCTCCATCCTCTTTTTCATTATATTAGTCTGGTTTTCCTTTATTTTCTTTTTTGTCTATTCTAATATATTAGTCATATTTTATAAAAAGATAAATTTTTTTTTACTCACTAGTCTTGGTTATAAATATTAATTATCGGACCTGATCAATATATAATGAATTGACCAGGATGGAAGGAGTATGTTCTTTAGTTATGTTGTGATTATTGTTGTTTGCATGTGTGCAGAGATGATATTATATAAATTAAAAAAAAGAAATATTAAAATTTACCGACGAAAATTTTTAAAACACGGTCGCAGATCGGTTGCTAAAAATTTTGCAACGGATCGGTCGGTTGCAAATCGGTCGCAAAATCCGAAAAATAAAATCGGTCGCAATTCTGTTGTAATTCGGTCGCAAATTCGCGACCCGATTTTTATTCGATCGCAAATCGGTCGCAATTTCACTATTTTCTTGTAGTGGATGTCGATTTTTATTGGTTCGTTTCATAAAGAATACTTTAATATAATGGAAGACTTATTTAAACAATAAATGAAAAAGTAAATGAATTCCTATTGAGGTTTGTAATCGTAGAGAGATGAACCAGAATTTCTTTATTCAGCTCTCTTTCAATCTGATCGGAAAAGATCCATTTACATGAGAAAGGAAGAACGTCCGTACCCATCACATGAAGGGCACGTGAACTGTAACGGAATGAAAACGCATAAACTCACGCAATGCACAAACACGCTTATTTCACACATAATAACGAAAATAAAAACAAAACAAACTGCGACACATGTGTATGCATGTATCTCCTCCCATGCATACGTGCATCCTCCTCAACACCCCCCCTCAAGATGGAGGCGGTGGAGATCAACCACACCCATCTTGCGAAGAAGACGACGAAAACGCGGACCCGAGAGTTGCTTGGTAAAGAAATCAGCAAGTTGGAGGTCACTGCGAACGTGCGTAGGATCAAGAAACCCTGACTTGAACAAACTGCGCACATGGTGGCAATCAAGCTCAATGTGCTTTGTACGTTCATGGAACACGTGGTTACGAGTGATTTGAAGAGCTGCAAGGTTGTCACAGTAGAGAGGTAGAGGAAGCGGAAGCGGAAGCGGAATATGCAGATCTTGGAACATGTAAGACAGCCATTGCAGCTCCTTAGCAGTGGAGCTAAGCGCGCGGTATTCGGCTTCGGCACTGGATAAAGCTAGAGTGGATTGCTTCTTGCAACGCCAAGAAATGAGCTAACAGCCAAGAAAGACACAGAAACCAGTGAGAGACTTGCGAGAAATCTTACACATACCCCAATCGGCATCGGAATAGCTAACCAAATTGAGCGAGTTGCGAGCTGGCAGGAAAAGACCCAGAGAAGGGTTGGATTTAAGATAACGAAGGACATGCATAGCACAGTCCCAGTGAACGAGCCGAGGGGAAGCGACAAACTGGCTGAGCTGTTGCGTGGCGAAGGCAAGATCAGGTCGAGTTAAACTTAGATACAGCAACTGACCCACAACTTTGCGATACTGCTCAACTTTCTCATATGGAGGAGATGAAGGAGATGTAAGATCTACACCTGAAGGCAGAGGAGTGTTAGTAACACGGCAACCCAATAAACCGGCTTGGTCAATAATATCCAAAACATATTTGCGTTGGCAAATATACAATCCCTCATCACCACGGGCAAGTTCCATACCGAGGAAGTAACGTGCCTCTCCAAGATCTTTAATAGTGAATTGAGCATGCAGATAATTTTTCAGAGCGGTAATATCATCAAGATCCGAACCGACAATCAACACATCATCCACGTAAATAAGCACAGCCAACTGAACCGGACTGGACATGCTGAGAAATAAACAAGAATCATGAGAAGATTGTTGCAGACCAAACTCCAAAAGTGATCTTGTAAACTCAGCGTTCCATTCAAGAGAAGCCTGTTTGAGCCCATACAAGCTGCGTACAAGTTTGCAAACTTGGCCAGGACCCGCATCATGAAAACCCTGAGGTGGTAGGATATAAATCTCTTCAGATAGAAAACCATGCAAAAATGCATTATTAACATCAATTTGATGGATGAACCATCCTTTAGAGACAACAATAGTAAGGAGAAGCCGAACAGTAACGTGTTTGGCAACTGGAGAAAAAACTTCTTCGTAATCAAGGCCATACTGTTGTTTGAAACCTTTAGCAACTAAACGTGCCTTAAATCTTTCAACCGTGCCATCAGAATTTAGTTTAACCTTATACACCCATTTAGAGTCTATAGCCGTCTTTCCTAAAGGTAGGGTAGTGAGAGTCCAAGTCCCATTAGATTTAAGAGCTGTAAGCTCCTCATTCATAGCCCCCACCCATTCCACATATTTACTTGCCTCAGCATAGGATTGGGGTTCTTTAAGATTAGTCACATGAACAAGGAATCCAACAAAAGTTGGAGTGAAGGAAGATGAAGTAATGTAGGGAAAAGTGTAGGGAGTTAGAGATGATACCTCTAGAGAAGCAGTGAGTGACAATTGGTCCAAACAAGGAGCAATGAAATCCTTTGTCCAAAATGGAGGTTTGATGGTCCTCCGTTCTCGTTGCACAGCTATACACCCTGCAGGTGGAGAAGAAATTGGATCAGACGAAGGATTGGAAAGAGAAGGTTGTAATGGTGACTCAGATTGATTAGAAGGTGGAAAAGCTAAAGTAGGTGAAGCAGATGTATTAATAGGTTGGGGAGTAGGTGAGTGGGAAGGAGTAGGTGGAATAGATGAATCTGCTGATGTAGGAATTTCAGAGATGTGAGGAGAGACATAAACAGTAGATGGTGTGGCAGAGGGTGAAGAAAGAGGTTGAGGTGTAGGGTGGTGAAAAGGAAAATCATGAGGTACGAAATGAACATCCCTGCTGTGTATTATTTTTTCATCTTGTATAGCATATAGTGTGTATCCTCGCTTACCAGGAGCAGCTCCAAGTGAAACAAAAGTAATGCTGCGGCTATCAAACTTATGCTTGCTTGGTGTGGTATCCACGGCATAGCATAGACATCCAAAAGGTATAAACTCATCAGGAGGCACCTCTTTGTTAAATAATAAAGAATAAGGACTTCTCCAATCAAGGTTTGCAGCAGGCAATCTGTTTATAACCCAAGTAGCATGAAGCAAGGAATATGGCCAAAGCTTATGAGGTAACTTGCTCTGGAACATAAGAGCTCGAGCTGTCTGTAAGAGGGATCTATGTTTCCTTTCAACCACACCATTTTGCTGTGGAGTATAAGCACAAGTAGTTTGGTGAAGGATACCTTTCTCTGTGAATAAATTCTTCATCTCCTGGTTGACAAATTCTGTTCCATTATCACTTCTTATCCTTTTAACCACAACGTTGAACTGTGTCTCAACCATCTTCAAGAAACCATCCACCATATCAGGTACTTGCTGCTTGGAATGTAACAGAAATATCCATGTACAACGGCTGAAGTCCTCAACAATTGTGAGCATGTAAGTAGTGTTTGTAATTGAATTCGCTTTGTAAGGACCCCATAGATCCATATGAACTAATTCAAAAGCTGTGTCTGACCTATGACCTTTAGAAGGAAAAGCATCTCTACTTTGTTTGGCATGATGACAAACTTCACAACCAACAAGAGTTTAACCTTTTCTGTGGAACAAAATTGTTTCACCCCAGGAATGTGCTTCATAGTAGAAATAGATGCATGGCCGAGCAATATGTGCCAATCAGTGACAGATAATTTCCTAGTATCAGGCAAGGCATTAGAGCATCCACAATGCTACACACCATATCTACCTCCACATGTGTGCCACGTCAACATCTACCTCTACTTCTACCCACTTCATTTTTACACTCATTTTTATCTACCTCACTTTTAATTATTTATGGGTCCCACATATCATAATCACTTCTCAATATAATATACCACAAATATTTTTTATGTTTTTTATTAATTATTTTAAATTCAAAACATAATTTAATTAATTAATTATTATTTGATAAAATATTATTTATCTTAATTAATATGTATATTATATATATATATATATATATATATAAATATATATAAAGTTATAAGATAAAGGAAAAAAATTATTAAAAACCCCCAGCCCCACACCCCAATGCAATATCCCTTTCCCACAACCAAAATGGCACGTGTATGTTACACGCCATTAATTTTGAGCGACTGGGCTGCACACACGCGTGCGACAAGGAACAATTTTTTTTTTCTTCCCGGTAGATGTTTATCTACCCCTCTCTCCTCTCTCTTCCCCTTCTCTCCTCCACCTCAACCTTTCTCTCTCCTCCACCTCAACTTCTACCTCATATCTACCTCCCATTGGAGATGCTCTTAACATGAAATGATTGTGGTTGTGACATGATATAAATCTTCCCTTGGATTCTCCCTATTCCAACTATATGATCTGAATTTTTCTTTTGGATCAGGCAATGAGTATCAGTAAAGACACACTTCACATTTAAGTCACAAATCAGTTGAGCAACGGATATCAAATTGTGAGTAAACGAGGGAGCTAGAAATACTTTACCCAGACACAAGGTGGAAGACAACCTGACCTTCCCTGCTGAATGTATCCAAGTGATACTTCCATCAGGTAAGTGGATTCTTTGAGGAATGTCCAGAGGCATAATGTCGTGCATAATGGATGCATGGCAGCATAAATGTACACTTGCTCCCGAATCAATGATCCACTGTCTCTGATTAACCATATCTGAGGCTCCAAAAATATAATGGCTATCAAAACTACTAAAAGGATCATCAGCTGCTTCATCTTGGGTAATCATGTTAACTTTCTCTTCTTCGGTTTTGAGCTTCTGAAGGCATTTAGTGATCTTCTCTTCAAGCAGCTTATCCATATCAACATTTGGTTCAGTGGTGGATGAACCAGCCTCCTTTTGATTGACATTGAAGACATGCCCTGATTCATGTCTTGGTCTTGGTCCTTTATACCATTCCGGATAGCCATGCAACCTAAAACATTCCTTTGCTTCATGACCGGTTCCACCACAATGGTTACATTTAAGCTTCTTTCGCTCCTCCTTGATTAACCAAGGCTTGATAGGTACCCCTGGTTTCCTCGGTCGAGTACCACCTGTAGGCAACCGATTGGAAGTATAGAGAGCCATATCTGTGGGTGCCACATGCTGTGCAGCTGCCCGTTTCTGATCCTCATCCTGTAACACTAGTGAATATGCTTTACTAACAGAAGGCAGAGGATCGAGCAAAAGAATCTGGCTACGAACGGCATCAAAATTATCATTCAATCCTAACAAAAACTTCATGGTTCTCTTCTTATCTTCAATCTTAGACAAAGCACCACATGTACAATAATACTCAAACTGCGCAGTGAGAAGACTTATCTCATCCCACAAAGTATTGAGAGAATTAAAATAGGCAATCACAGTCTGCGAACCTTGCATACAATTCGCCAATTCACGTTCAAGCTGATAGAGTTTAGGACCGCTACATCTATCAAACCTAGATGCAAGCTCTGCCCATAACTTTGCGGCACTATCAATGTATTGGAAACCAGGAGCCAAATCTTTAGATATGGAATTCAGAATCCACGTATAAACCATGTAATCGGCTTGTATCCAAGCATTGTAAATGGGTGAAGTAAGAGGTGGCTCAGGAAAAGAGCCATCAATAAGGCGCAGCTTGTTCTTACCACTCAAAGCTCGCCTGATGCATCGACTCCAAGTAAAATAATTATTACCTGTAAGAACAACGGGAACCAGTTGCAAAGACGTATGGTCATTGGGATGAATGGAAAGCACACCCTGAACATTTTGTGGTGGAGGATTGTTTTCCATGGCTTCACGAGAATCGTGATCGCTATCGTCGCGGCCAATCGAGGAGAATGGATTTTCGTCGGACAAGTGATCGTCGTACGTGGAGGATTCTCCGCCGTGCTCGTCAGCAAGCACCTTTCGCCATGACTCCTTATGTTGTCGATGTTTCTTTTTGCCCATCACATGACGAGAAACCTGGTTGAAGATACCATATTGAGGTTTGTAATCGTAGAGAGATGAACCAGAATTTCTTTATTCAGCTCTCTTTCAATCTGATCGGAAAAGATCCATTTACATGAGAAAGGAAGAACGTCCGTACCCATCACATGAAGGGCACGTGAACTGTAACGGAATGAAAACGCATAAACTCACGCAATGCACAAACACGCTTATTTCACACATAATAACGAAAATAAAAACAAAACAAACTGCGACACATGTGCATGCATGTATCTCCTCCCATGCATATGTGCATCCTCCTCAACAATTCCCTTCAATAAATGCTGAATAACAACTTGTTCCTTTAGGTGTATCGATTTCAATGTATTTTACAACAATACAAGGGTAGTATCTATTGACGAATTAGTGTGATTCTTTAGCTTATCGAACAAATACGAGCCATGACACTGAATCACTTCCTCGGAATAATAACAATGATGCAGTTGAATGAGTCCCTCGATCTTGGGAGCTCTTCGGTTCAGGTATATCATGTTCGAAGAATTTGCCTAAAGTGCACCTATTTTGTATTTCCTGTGTTGATCATGTATTGAGCTTTTCGTATCTTCTTCTTTGATGTGTAGAGAAATAGATAGATACATTTATGAATCAAATCAATTAATAATCTTAATGAATGAGTAAATATGTAATGCATGTAATAAAAGAAACGCAACTAACATTATAATTAAGCTCTCAAATAGTATAGTTCATGGAAAATAACATAAAATCCGTAAATCAAGGAGAGACAAAGCTCTCTTCATCTCTCTAAACATTCACTTATCGATTTTCCTTGTGTTCGCGGCCTCCTCTCCCCGTCGCCTCTCTCGCCAGTCACTTGTGAATGACACGTATACAATGATTTCAAAGTTAGGCGCTGACGGAGCCAAGTTCCGGGCGTGGCTCCGGCCGCTCCTCACCGGGGGGATGAGGGCGTGGAGGCTGCCTGCCCGCCCCAACAAGGATATCCTTTCCAAGAAAGCCCTACTTCTCTACAACCCTTCCAAAACAATCGATCCAAAAATGGGTGCCGCCATGGCATCCGTCGTCGTCACCAACCCCTACGGCATAAAGGTCGCCACCAAAGTAAAGAACAAGACAAGGATTGACGGTCAAAACGACAATAATGAGGACGACGATTCAGGGAGAAATATTGGAGCCCTTCCCGGGTCGCCCAGTTTCCGGATCTTTTTCCAGGAGCATAATCAAATTGGTAACCAATTCAAAAATAAAAATTTGTGATATTTGCGCGGGTTTTTTCAATTGGTTGTTGCTGCTGCAGATGTAAATGGAGGCAAATTCGAGGCTGTAAAAGAACCAGTCTCGATCACCTGCAATACCGCCCCACCAGAGGTAATTATTTTAGCATTGAAGAGTAATAATGGATTGGCATGAAAAACTGACTTGCAAATGAATTACATTTACAGGAGATGTGTGTGCAGAAGAAGGTAGTGAAGAGAAAAGGAAAGAAGATGAAGATGAAAAGGGCGGTGATATGGAGAAAAAAAGCGGGGATGGCAGTGAAGAAGAACACATTGAAGGTGAACACGAGTTATCATCCATCACCATCGATGCTCACTGCTACAGCCGCCGCCGCTGACCCTCACCGGAACAGACTTACGCCTTAGACATTTTTTCTCTCACTTTTCTTCTCTCATTGGCATTGAATCTCAGTTGTAATCTTTAAATAAAATATTGATTACAAATTAATAAATAAAAAAATTGCTGTATATTTCCAGAATTATGCTAGTTTTTTATTTTCATAAGGAAAAAAAAGAAAAGAAAAGAAGTTTATTTTATTTATTTATTTATTTATTTGGTGGGGTTGCGTGGTTTTGGTTAGTCCACCAACCCTTCCGGGCCGGGAAGGGGCATATTAGAAAATGATGCTCCAATTAATTTAAACAGAAAAGGGTATCTCCCCAATCCCCATTGAGGTTCGACTGAAGCAGCCATTTTTGATATTTTTCTCCATTGCCAACATTCCTCATATTTACGCACGCCATCGTCGTCAGCTGACCAACCAGGTTTTACTCTCTCGCTCTTTTGTCTTTTTATTTATTTTTTATTTTTCGTTTTTGGAGTACTAAGAATATTTCAACATCTTTTCAATTTTGTCTGCTTGACTGTTAATTTGCGCTCGATTGCTGATTTAGGTAGGTGATGGTTGTATCACGTATGTCATTTTTTTTTTATTGTCAATGATTTTTGTGACGTGAGATTTTGATCTGAGATACGAGATTTTATTTGCTTGATTTGGTATGCATAATAGATGTTTAGGTAATGGATAGTTGATGTGTATGTGTGCGTGTATGCGTGATCTGTTGTGTTGTTTGATTTATCAGGGGATTGTAGCGTGAAGCAAATATGTTGGGTTTTTTGAGGAGAAAAGCTGCCAGTCAAGGCAATCCTGCTTTGGTAATTCCTTTCTTCTTCTTCTGCTAACGAATCCCGATTCTTGTCGGTTCACTGCTTTGATTGTTCACTTTTGTCGATTTGATTGTTTATGTGTTGGATTTTATTTTAGTTTGGACAGCGTTTGGAGCAAGGAGTTCGCCTGATTGCATCTCGGGCACTCTCTTCGTCAGCAAAGGAGGTAATATGCCTCCACCTTGTACTCAGTCGTGTGTTTTTGGAGCAATTGTGAAGGAGAACCTGTTGTATGGATACTACATAGAAAACCTTATATCTGCTGACTACAAAAATGTTTAGACTTATTAGTAGTGATCTTGAAGGTTTCTCAGATTCGTCTGCTGTAAGAAATTTTGTTTCAATGTCATTCCAGCCCCATATAATTTATAAAGCCGATGTTCTTGATTTTGGCATGTGATTGGTTTCTCTATTTCTTTAGTATCTTCATATTCACTTACTGTCTGTTGATCAGTTAGTTCTTGAGAGATTAGGCATGTATAGCGGTATAGGATGTACTCATGGTAGATGAAGTTATTTCATTTCTTGCAGATGACTGTTCGTGATGCCTTAAACTCAGCTCTTGATGAAGAAATGTCAGCTGATCCGAAAGTTTTTATAATGGGTGAAGAGGTATATGGAAGATTAAAATGCTTCACCTGAATTAAAAAAAAAAAGTTTGTGTGTTACAGTATTAACTTAATTGTTGTTGTATAGGTTGGCGAGTATCAGGGTGCATATAAGGTCAGTATTAGTTCAATGGTGAAGCGTCTAATGGACTCTCTCTTTAGCACTCTAATTTAATCTCCATTTATTACTAGATAACGAAAGGGCTTCTCGATAAGTATGGTCCGGATAGGGTTCTGGACACACCCATCACTGAGGTTGGCCTTTATCCTGTTCAAATGGATTATTTAAATTTGATCAAGTTAAAATCTCATTCTCGATTCTGTAATTTTCCATAGGCTGGGTTTGCTGGAATTGGCGTAGGTGCAGCATATCATGGGCTAAGGCCTGTAATTGAGTTCATGACTTTTAACTTCTCAATGCAGGTTAGATATTTTCTCCTCATTACTAAGTTTTGGCTTTATAGAATATATATATTCAGAACTTGTGCTTTTT
Organism: Plectranthus barbatus; assembly: GCA_026898455.1. Taxonomy (NCBI): domain Eukaryota; kingdom Viridiplantae; phylum Streptophyta; class Magnoliopsida; order Lamiales; family Lamiaceae; genus Plectranthus; species Plectranthus barbatus. Next base: position 521,085 of record JAPKLW010000321.1, read on the forward strand.
AAAGTTGCAATCCTTTATAGCCTCAGTTTCTTCTACTACCATTCCTAGGTGCCAGTAAATCCCATAGTGATGTTTAATCACCGAGTTACACTGGCTGATTTCTGTGTTTTGTAATATATTTTGCCTTTTGTCTTTTATGGTGTATTGTATTGCACTTTCACAATTTCATCTTTGGGGAACTTTTTTTGAAGTCAACTCTAGAAATGCTCTTTCTAATATGTTCTCATTTGAAATAACTAAAAGATTTTAGGTTGAGTATGCATGCTATTGCTTGCTTCGGATTATTTTCTCCCCCCCCCCCCACCCCCAACAAACAACGAAAAACCACTAAGTGTCTTATCCAGTATGAACTTTGGAAGTTACTTATCCCATGTCTAATCTGTATTTGCTCTCTGTAGTGTGTTCTTGTTCTTGTGGTTTAATGTAATGTTTGAGTAGAAATTCAATAGAGGTTTTCTTTGGGTGACGAGAGAAGTGTCATGAGGTCCTTGACATAAATCTCCTTCAAAAAGCATCGAATTCTTAGCCCTACTCTCATGTGACAAAATGAGTTACAGCAGTGTAGTGAAGGTAACTGGTAGTTTTGCTGCAGGCCATTGATCACATCATTAATTCTGCTGCAAAATCAAATTACATGTCTGCCGGTCAAATGTCAGTGCCCATTGTTTTCAGAGGCCCAAATGGTGCTGCTGCTGGTGTAGGTGCTCAACATTCTCAGGTATGGGACCTATTTTATTGACACATAAAGAGGGACCCTTTTTTATGAAAGGGAACTTTATGGTAGAATGATATTTGTGGGGAAAATTGTCGCTCTAGTGATTTTTTTATTTGTGTATTTTACTTGAAATGTGGGCAATATAGTGGAATTTCTTACAGGATCAAGAATTAGTTGCTGAATAGCTTTTTTTTTTAATTTTTTATTTCACCTACTTGTGGTTTGTACAATGTACGCAGTTACTATTGGATGTAAGTATTTGTATAAGTGCAAACTCAGTTGTATCCTATGTAGTGCTATGCAGCATGGTTCGGTGCATGCCCAGGTCTAAAGGTACTGGCTCCATATTCGGCAGAAGATGCTCGTGGCCTGCTTAAGGCTGCAATAAGGGATCCAGATCCCGTTGTCTTCTTGGAAAATGAGTTGCTGTAAGTAGTACTATTTTGTTGATTACAACTTTTGCATGATTTGAACTAGTGCTTTTTTTTTAAAAAAAAAAATTGGGGATTAATTATTTATACATAGGTATGGTGAATCATTCCCTGTCTCAGCTGAATGCCTTGACTCCAGTTTCTGTCTTCCTATTGGAAAAGCTAAGGTGCAGTATGCTCTCTAGAGTAATGTCATGCCAACTATTTTCAGTTTAATGATTATTTGTTGTTGGTTTGCCAATTTTGTGGCAGATAGAACGAGAAGGAAAGGATGTGACTATCACTGCTTTCTCAAAGATGGTCGGCTATGCTCTTCAGGTCTGTCATTATTTGTGTTAAACTGAGATTGACATTTGATTTTACGAATGGGCTTCATCCTTCCTGAATCTTTGAAAATAAATTGTCTATATGGTAAAACTGGAGTTCGTGCATTTATTTACTCCAAAAAAACTTCGCATTCCACAGAATTTGGCACCAAGGTAATTGGTTTCTGTAGTTGTGAATAAGAAACCTAGTTGCCTCTCTATTTGAGTTTCAGTCTCGACTTTTGAACACATGGATATGGAAATGGCGGTCCTGCTTCTAATATTCAAATTTTGAAGTGTTGCGTCATTCATAGAATGATTTCTTCAACCCGTGAAGCTTAAAGACTTCACGGATAGAGTATTATTTATTAACGCATAAGGATGGTTAAAGTCTGATTGGACTAGATCAGTGCACGAACTCTCGATCCATTTAATTAATACTTCTCTTAATCAAATATGCACAGGCTGCTGAGATTCTTGCAAAAGATGGAATCAGTGCTGAGGTAACTCAAAAATCTCAGTAATCCCATTTATATCATATGGAGAGTGAATCTAGAATTACAGTTATGTTGGAGCTTCTTTTGCTTGTGCAGGTGATAAATCTCCGCTCCATTCGTCCACTTGATAGAGCCACAATAAATGCTTCAGTTAGAAAAACAAATAGGCTGGTGACTGTTGAGGAAGGATTCCCTCAACACGGTGTTGGTGCTGAGATCTGGTCATCTTCTCACCTCCCTCTCACTCTCCTCTCTCTTAATCCTTAATACTTATTTTAGGACTCTCTTGGCTCTACAGTGCATCTGTTCTTGAAGATAGTTTTGAGTATCTTGATGCTGCTGTTGAGAGGATTTCAGGGGCTGATGTTCCTATGCCCTATGCTGCAAATCTTGAGAGAATGGCGGTCCCTCAGGTTTGTCCTTCCTTCTTCGACTCGACTAATCTTTCCATCCATAGATGGAGTAGTTTACAGAAATGCTCCAAAGCCCATCGTGGCCCACAGTTAGTGTGGCAATACATTAGATGATGATAATAATTTTATTTGACCCAACCACCAATACAATATTGTCATATCAGCACGTGAGCAGAACTGAAGTAGTTTATCAAACATCTTATATTGGGTGTGTTTTTATCTCAGGTTGAAGACATCGTCCGGGCCGCGAAGAGGGCTTGTTACAGAGCAACTGCTTTAGCTGCAACTGCTTAGTGTTCAACAAGGATGGAATCCAAACATTACATTCTTTGAATAAAACTTCAGCCTACCTGTGTCTCAACATGATGCCATTTTTTTTGTGACATTTTTTCGAGAATGACAACATTATAACATAATCCAATTTCTCTTGTATTGGGACAACAAAGATGATAGAGAAATTATCATTCAGCAAGTTTGTCTTTGGAGATAACATATCTCAACTCTCTCAAGTGCTGATTTTGAATTGAAACTGTTCAATTACTGTGGAGTGTGTGATTTGGGCCCAACATTTTTCTCTCTCTTTTTATTTTATCTTATTTATCATACACATAAAAGTGAAAAACAGTATTTTACCATCCAATACCTAGGGGTGTAAATGAATCAAACTGTTCGTGAGTTATTCGGATCTCGACTCGATAAAAGCTCGTTCGAGTTCGTTTAGTAAAGCTCGTTTATTAAATGGATCAAACTTGAGCATCATAGTATTCGACTCGTGAGCTCGTGAGCAGGCTCGTTAGCTAAAATTAGTAAGAAATATAAAATAATTACTTTTATAAAAATAATATTTTTATGATTTAAGAGTAACAATAATGATGAATCTATCTAATAATGAAAAAAAATTAGAATTTGAGCATGAATATGATATTTTTTTTTTGGAAAGTTCGTTTAGGCTCGATAACATTCGTGAACATCAAAGTATTTGATAAAAAAGCTTGAAGCTCGACTCGAAACTAAACGAGTCAAACTTGAGCACGACACTACTCAACTCGACTCGATTCGATTACACTCTTACCAATACCTAGTAATTTTACAATTGCAAAGGGAAAAAAAAAAGTAATGTTGAATACAAATACATTTAATGATCACTGGCATGGTAGTGTTGACTGACAAATTTGTTTTGAAAAGGATACGACAAAATATTTAATTGGTAAAAAATGGAAGTGAAAGGGATAAAACGAAAGCTTGTGGATGGAGATAGGAATTGGCTTTTTGAGGGACTTCGAATCCCTCATTTTATATACTATATAATATATAATTTGGCACTGAATTTTGTAAAATAATTCAGAATACTAAATTCAGAAGCCAAACATATCTTTGATCCATACACTTCTGGATTCCTCTAAAATACAATTTAAGGGTAAAATGGATACCCAATTTTACTCAATTAAAATCGAGAATACTAATTAACATCTAATTCAATACTCCCTCCGTCCCGATATATATACACTAGTCTCTTTTTTTTTTTGGTTTGTTCCGATATATTAACTGCATTTTCTAAAATACCATTTTGTTCATACGCACTAATAAAATATTCAACTACACTTACAAACATTAGTTATTCTGTTCGATCAATACGAGACTAATTAACTGGGACAGAAGGAATATTTTTTTAAAAGCACTGTTTGTTCTCATTAAAATCGAGTCAATTTTAAGCTTAATCCTTGAATCCCTTATACTGTACCACTCACAACCCTTAATTCCCGTGCTCCGTTAAAGGTGACCAATAGACCGGGACAGAGGTAGTAATTCTTATGTATGCATGCAACATAAAACTTATTCCAAAATTTTTTGATGATTAAAGCTTATGACCATGAGGAAAATGACTAATCAATACACCCCTCACCCTGGAAAAAAAAAAAAAAAAAATTTATCTCTAGAAATGTTGTTGGTCTCCAAATTAATATAAAATCATTTGGCTAAGCTTCAAAACTTGGGAAGTAGTGTCCATGGATAGATATAAATAGGGTTTGCAAGAATTCAATGTAGTCCCACAACCACAAAATAGCTGTAGATTTCCTAATTTTGGTCAAAACTTTGTAGAGAGGTAAGAGATGACAGGATTCTCTTGGCATTGGGCTTTTCTATTTGGACTACTTGGTAAACTTACCCCACGTTTCTAATCTTTTTTCACAATCATGATATTTTCAATATCAAATATTATGCAGGAAACCTAATGAATCTATATGTATATGTATATGCATATACACACAATGCATGCATACATATGCACTATATCAGTTGCCTCAATTTTTGAAGAATATAGTTTCTCTCTTTTTGTTGTAGGTAATATTGTGTCATTCATGGTTTATCTTTCGCCAATGTAAGTTTCTAAATTTTTCATGTGATTAATTATTTTTTTTGTTGATAATGAATTATATATGTATATGAATATGTATGTATTTATGGATAATATATGGTGGAAGAGCAGACCAACACTGTACAGAATATACAAGAAGAAAACAAGCGCAGGTTATCAATCAGTTCCGTACGTGGTGGCGCTGTTTAGCTCCATGCTTTGGGTTTTATACGCATTTCTGAAGCCCAACACCACTCTCCTCATCACCATCAACTCCTTCGGCTGCTTCATCGAATCCATTTACCTCTCCTTCTACCTCATCTACGCTCCACACAAACCCAGGGTAAGTCTAGCTAGTCTCTTACTTTAATATCTTCAAAATTCAAGAAATCAAGAACTTGTTCGATATTATATATATATATATATATATGATGGTGATTGAGATGCAGGTGCAAACATTGAGAATGATTCTGCTAGTTATCGTTTGTGGGTTCGGGTTGATCGCTGCGTCCACTGTTTTTGTGGTGAAGCCTTCGCAACGCGCCATGGTGGTCGGTTGGATTTGTCTGGTTTTCTCCCTCTGCGTGTTCATCGCCCCATTCTGCATTCTGGTACATGCATATATTCATGAAATGGGATTCATTCATTTCATGATCAAAATGTGTTTTTTGCAGAGACGAGTGATAGAAAGCAAGAGTGTTGAGTACATGCCGTTTCTTCTCTCACTGTTTCTTACACTTAGCGCCGTCATCTGGTTTTTCTACGGCCTTCTCATCAAAGATTACAACGTTGCTGTAAGATCTCTCTCTCTCTCTCTCCAGAAACCTTATTCTTTCAGAAAATCAATAAATGGGTATATAATATATATGTATATGTATAGGTTCCAAATGTGGTAGGTTTCAGCTTTGGCGTGGCTCAGATGGCACTCTACGTGAAATACAAAAATGGGGAGAAAATGAGCAGACATCAAAAGCTTGATCAAGTTGCAGCAGTGGAGGTGCCTCCAATTCTCAAAGTTGATGCAGCATTGCAAGTTTGATGGCCATTGTTTTAAGACATGATTATGCAGAGTTTCTGTTGTGTATGTTGTTTCCTTCATAACTCGTTTATGTATATATGTTTTCGTATCCACCGCGATGACAAGCTCAATCCTTTTCTTTTATGCTAATTAGATGCAATATACAAACAAACTAAGACCAATGCAATCATTTTGGTGAATATTTGTGTGGATTCATGTCAATCTTCCACAGTTGCAAGAAATTCTCAAAATGTTATCTCATCATTCTGAAAAATAACTTTTTTGGTTCGAGCTAGAGAAGAAGAAGCTGCACATTACTTTGATTATCGCATGAACAAAGATTTTATATGCAATATTGCAACACATCTTGGCTTCTTTACAAGATAAATAAAACTACCTCTGTTCTCCCCCAGAGTGAAGCCGCCAACACTCCATAACTCAACCCTGCAACCGTAGTGAGTGGCCCTATACCAGAGGGAGACTACGCGGCTTGTCATTGGCTTTCTTGATCAAGAACAGAAGCTAGACCAAAATCAGCTATTTTCAATGTCCCTTCATTGTCAATCAGCAGATTCGAACACGCCATTGCTGTGGCAGTGCTCCAAACCAGAGATTACCTGTTCCATGTAGCATTTGATCATTACAGTCCAAGAATTCTTATGATTTGTCTTTCTTGAATACTTGATTACATGGGCCAGCAAGATCATGCTCCATATACTCAAACACGAGGTAAAGACTGCTTGACATCCTAGATATATTACAAGACATTCCCTATCTGTGCATCATCCCAAGTCCAACCCCCCCCCCCACACACACACAAAACATCTTTCTGCCATGGATATGTTCAAGATTATTAGGGTAGTTAGTGCTTATCTTACAAGTAATGTTACTTTCTATATGCATTTTGCCCACCTCTCAAAGCAAACGCATAAAGGTATTGTACCTTTATAATCAGCAAAAAAGGTAGCTTTACCAACCCTACGGATTCGTACAAGACAAACAACAAACAACGTCAATACCTTCTCGAATTCTGTTGGCCCGCCGTGGTTTCCAGCTCTTGATCGCACCACCGGCTACGGCGGCCACGCTTCTGCTCCGCCTATTCTCAACCATAGTCCCGGTGGCTCTTTTGCCAAGAACACACCCCATAATCGAACTTGTTCGCCCACTTGGCTGAAATCATGTCAGCTTCCCATTGCGTCTGAAAATTGAAGATTATTAAAAAGAAATGAACTTTGATCGATGGATTGATTAGCAGAGAAGACTCCCTTAATTTGAAGGGAATTAAAAGCAGTGAACAACGACGGTTCTTGAAAGTGAAGAAGAGCAGCAGAAATGTGTATTTATCCATGTCGTGCATTTATTGCTCTGTAAATGCGTTGATCTCCGCTATACTATTCCTCTATTCATTCAACAACATGAAATCGAACTTTAAAAAATAGTAAAAATAAAAAATCACTGATATATATTTGAAGAGCGCAGCCTCCATAACGATGAGTTCAATAGAGGCATGTGAGTTGCATTTGTGTTTGATGTTGATTTGAAAAGTGGAGAAGGAATGCAACAAAACAAAATGTGTTTTCTTTAAGAATTAACTTTCTTTATCCCCGCTCTAAATTAAACTGTTTGTGAGTTATTTGGATTTCGATTCGCTAAAAGCTCAATCGTTTGAGCTCGTTTATTAAATGAACCAAACTTGAGCATAATAGTATTTGACTCGTGAGCAAGCTCGTTAGCTAAAATTAGTAAGAAAAATAAAATAATTAATTTTATAAAATCAAAATTTTAATGATTGAATAGTAAAAATAATGGTAAATCTTTCAAATAATAAGAAAAAATTGAATTTGAACATGATTAATATATTAATTTTGGAATAAATAACTTTTTCTTTCAAAATAGTAATGAATATTTTAAATATATTCTAAATTTAGAAAGTTCATTTAGGTTCAACTAAAGCTCGTTAAAGTTCGTGAACTTCAAAGTATTATTCAACACTAAACGAGTCAAACTTAAGCACGACACAACACTATTCGACTCGACTCGGTTCGATTAGACGCCTAATTACATGTGTTTGAGAATCTCATTGATTGGTTTCACATAATTAAGATATGGGGTGGGTAATAAAAAAAGCTAGAAATAAAAAATAAGAATGAATGGGGGTATCCATTTCCATGAATTTAAAGCTTGGTATTGGTTGGTTGTTTGCATATTGTCCAAAGATGAGACAATGTTACTTCAAAGACATGCCTTACCATTAATCAGCCTTACACTCGAAGTACTTTTTATTTTCATTCATATCTCTCTCTCTATATATATATATATATATCACACTCATCAAACCATGCATTCTATTGAAATATTACTGGAATATCATGACTCCTAATAATAAAGTCATATCTCTTTCCATTTTGTTTGCCTTTCTTGCAGCCTTAGCTTCCACTAATCTCTTCACTCTATCCCACAATCACCTAATTGTCTTCTATTTCTCACCCCCTTCCATATCCCTCATCACCCCACCACTCTTCAAGCGCCGCCACCGCCGCCGCCACCACCGCCCTGACGAAAACAAGCCAGCCAACAAGACCAGTAGCATCTGCGACAACTTCCCGCCGGATTTCCCACCACCGGATACGACTACGACGTCGTTCATCTGCGTGGATGCTAATGGATGCTGCAATTTCACCACTGTCCAAGCTGCAGTGGATGCAGTTGGAGTGATGAGCCCCAGAAGGAATGTGATCTGGATTAACTCTGGCCTTTATTTGTAAGCTATAGCTCATTCATATACATATATATATATATATATATATATATATCATCCATTAATTAATACATGATATGTTATATGTATATATCTGATTAATATTTGGAATGAATTAATTCAGTGAGAAAGTGACGATTCCGAAAACAAAACCTAACATCACGTTTCAAGGGCAAGGCTACACCACCACTGCAATCGTGTGGAACGACACGGCCAACTCCGCTCACGGCACCTTCTACAGCGGCTCCGTTCAAGTTTTCTCCACCAACTTTATTGCCAAAAATATCAGCTTCATGGTACATACATACATACATACACAGTGGCGGATCCAGAAATTTTTGTGGAGGGGGGCTGAATTTTTTTTTTCGCCTTCACCTTAACTTCAATCATTTTATATCATCTTTTTCCTTATTTTAATCTATTTTTTCTTCTATAAGAGGGGGGGCTATACCATAAAAAACGGGATCATGATACTAAAAAAACCGGATCATGATACTAGAAAACGAAAAAAAATTCGGGCTGGGGGGGCTGGAGCCCCCCCTAGCCTTTACATAGATCCGCCTCTGTACATACATATATATATATAGAGAGGGAGCGGATCCAGTGAGAAAATTCTTAACGTGAGAAAGTGAGAAAGGTGTTTGATTGCATTCACAGCGTTGCTTGATTGTGTTCAGGTCGTTGCTTGATTGCAATGTTGCTTAATTGTGCTTTAGTTGTTGCTTGATTCAATATCAACCATTGAATTTTTTAGATCTGATGGACATGATTCATTCTTTTTTCTCACATGAGAATTTTTTTTTACATGATCCCTCCTCTATATATAGATATCTACTCATATGCTAAAAATAAAATCTGTGCTAAATAGAAATGAATCTTAGTCCATAGCATCAATAATTGAGAATAAAGTATGAAAGATTAAAAATTAAGCATAATTTTTGTTCGTGCTTAATTACTTTATAAATCATGCTTAATTCGATTAAACATGATTTATAAGGCAAAAAAGCATGAAAGCTGAAAAAATGTTTTAATCTCAACCATTAATTTTTTGAGATGAATGGTGTAGATTTTTTTAGTATGTGATCCACTATTAATATATATAAGGGTTTAATCAGACGAAATTTGTCTTAACCTGAGAATTTAAGAATACTACATTTTGTTGGATTTCATAGAGTATACTGAGAAAATATAATTTTGGGAGAGAAAATAGGGAAACAAAGTAGAATTATTTTAACTAGCTCTAACTTCTAGATACTTCTTGATACTTCCAACATATTTTAACCTTAAAATATTTCATTTTAGCATCAAAATCATGTATTCAAGAAATACTTTATAGTAACTTCAATGTACTTCATTTCATATTATCTTCAACTTTTATAATTTTATCTCCGATTTACTCCTTCGATTTTTTTTCAAAAATTTGTTCACGTTTAACTTAAATTTTGCTCATTTTATCTTTAAATTAGTTTATTCTTTATTCTTATTCCTCACATTAAGAAAAATTCTCGTATGATCATATATTTATGGGAAAAATAAAATAAAATTGCAGAATGTAGCTCCGATGCCGGGGCCGGGAGCGGTGGGAGCGCAGGCGGTGGCCATCAGAATCGCCGGCGACCAAGCGGCGTTCTGGGGTTGCGGATTCTTCGGAGCTCAGGACACCCTCCACGACGACAGGGGCCGCCATTACTTCAAGGATTGCTACGTTCAAGGCTCCATCGACTTCATTTTTGGCAATGGAAAATCCTTCTACGAGGTCTCGTCTCTCTCACTCTTCATTTTCCCCTTTCTTGTTTCCTCTCCTATCTTTGTCTCTATAATTTATTTACTTCTCTTACACACAATAAACAAACAATTAATACAACAACATTTCTACGAAAACCTCAAACTGCAAGAAAGTGAACAAATGAGCACAATTATTAGTATCCATTACAAGGGAAAACTATGAAAAATATATTAATATTTATCCGTCATTAAATTATTTTTATTTTATTAATTAAAAATATCTTCCACTATGAAAAACATCTCAATATTTCTCTTATCACTGTATTATATATACCCTAATATTTGATTTTGCACGCACTCAGTCGTTAATAGTGTTAAAATTTTGATAAATCATATATTAATATAAGGCATGACATTTCCTTTTTTTGGTATATATGTGGCAGATATTGTATTAAAATTAACATATATCACAATTTTAATATCGTTAGAAATGTAGGGTATTCTTAGTTGACAGAATCAAACATTAGGATATAATTCACTGATACAATAAACTTTAGGATATTTTTCATGGCGAAGGGTATTTTTAGTTGATAAAATAAAACATTATGAGAATATAATTTAAGGGAAAAATAAATATTAACATAATTTTCATAGCTGATCAATACTTTAGAGTTTAGAGTGTTTTTCGTAGTTTTACCTTTTTTTTTTTTTTTTTTTGAATAGGAATACATGTATTAAACTCACACACCCAGATGTCCCCAAGGAAGCTCGAACTTGTGACCTCTTGGTCCAACCAAAATTGCTTTAACCACTACACCTCGGGGTGTAATCGAACCGAGTCGAGTCGAGTCGAGCCGTGCTCAAGTTTGACTCGTTTAATTTCGAGTCGAGCTTCGAGCTTTTTTATCGAATACTTTGATGTTCACGAACTTTGTCAAGCTTTTATCGAGCCTAAACGAACTTTCTAAATTTAGAATATATTTAATATTTTCATTATTATTTTGAAAAAAAAATAATTTATTCCAAAAGTAATATCATATTCATGCTCAAATTCTAAATTTTTTTCATTATTAGAATAATTTATCATTATTGTTACTCTTAAATCATGAAAATATTATTATTATAAAAGTAAATATTTTATATTTCTTACTAATTTTAGCTAATGAGTCTGCTCACGAGCTCACGAGTCGAATACCATGATGCTCAAGTTTGGTTCGTTTAATAAACGAACTTTACTAAACGAACTCGAACGAACTTTTATCGAGTCGAGATCCGAGTACCTCACGAACAGTTTGATTCATTTACACCCCTAACTACACCCCGAGCGAGGGAACTAGTTTAACCTTATTTAGATTGCATGCATGAGAGTATAATTTAGAAGCGCCAAAGAAATTAAAGAGTTTATATATGAATGAAAGAATGAATTGATTGGTTGAATATGAGCAGAATTGTCGAATAACATCGATAGCGAGTCCAGTAGCGGCGGGTGCAAGAGTGATAAACGGAGCAGTGACGGCGCAGGGGCGGGCGTCCAAGGATGAGAACAGCGGGTTCGTGTTCGTGAACAGCAGCATCGGCGGCACCGGAAGAATCTGGCTGGGGCGGGCGTGGCGGCCTTTCTCCACCGCCGTCTTCGCCTTCACCACCATGTCGGATATCATCGCACCTGAAGGCTGGAACGACTTCAACGACCCCATGAGGGATCAGTGAGTAGCTTTATTTATCCAATTAATATTTTATATTACTCCCTCTCCGTCTCATTTATTTGGTCCTGTTTTGACTTGCACGAATGTCAAAACTCATATATGAATATACTCTCTCCGTCCCATTTGATTAGTCCAGTTTCGGCACAGAAATCAATATTTGTGAGTGTAGTGGAATTAATATTTTATTGATGTGAGGAGATTTTTTTCCATTTTAGGAAAGTGGACTAATCTGATGGGACAGACGAAAATGGAAATATGGACTAATCTGGCGGGACAGAGGGAGTATTAAATATTTGAATAAATTATCTGAATTACCCTTATTTAACAATAACTATTAATAATAACTCTATTAATTATGTTCAAATTATAAGGGTAAATTTGTAAACACATACAAAAAAAAATATTCCCTCCGTCCTGCTTGAATAAGCCCTTTTCATTTTGATACATTAATTTCGGAGCTAGTTTTTAGTAGCTAATTATGGTTAATAATAAAATTGGCAATTGTAATTAACTAATTTAAAACTTAAATAAGTTAATTACAATTGCCAATTTTATTATTAACCACAATTAGCTACTAAAAACTAGCTCCGAAATTAATATATCAAAATAAAAAGGGTCTATTCAAGCGGGACAGAGGGAGTACTAAATTTAGATAATGGACCATATAAATGGAACACCCCAAAAAGGAAATATGGACCGAATAATCGGGACGGAGGGAGTATATATATTATTTTCATTATTAATTAATCTTTGATTATATATATATATATAAACAGGAGTATATTCTATGGAGAGTATAATTGCAGCGGCGACGGAGCAAACACGACGTTGAGGGCGCCGTATGCACAGAGGCTTAACGACACACAAGCTTCACAATTTCTGAATCTTTCTTTCATTGATGCCGATCAATGGTTGCTACCTTTTTCATCTCTCAATTAAATTTATTATTTTTTTCCCTATTTATATATTCATTCACCAATTAAACTATTGGTCTCCAAAAACTCAAGAAAATTTTTTATTTTTTCTTTTATGTGGATTTAGTAATAAATTGATTGGCTTATTCTGACTAACTAAAACTATAGTACACAGGGAGCCCCTAACAAATTTAACCACCAAATAAATCTCATTTATCATTTTGTTAGTATATTTTTAGGAAAATTATCGATTCAGGACCCAAAAGATAGTTAAATTATCAATTCAGGACTCGAAAAATGATTTGTCAATTCAGGATCCGGAAGATCAAACAATTCTCAATCCAGGACCTGAAATTGAGGTCCTGGATTGAGAATTGTATGACCTTTCGGGTCCTGGATTGAAAATTTTTGTGATCTTTTAAGTCTTGAATTGGCAGTTAATCTTTCGGGTCCTGAATCGATAATTGACACTTTAACTACTGCATTTCGAAATTAAAAAACTATTGATGACTTTATTATTAGCACTAGCTGATATCATATAAAGTTGTAACAAACTTTTTATTTTCTAGTCACAAAATTTTTATTATTATCAATATTTTCGACATTGTAAGCTTTTGTTTATTGTAGTGTGAGATTTTCTTGAAGTAATTCATGTATGAAATTGAAAATTCATTTTTGGGTCTTAACATTTAGAGATATTGTTCTAGTAATTACATGGTCTGGGCCTGGATTTGGGCCTGTAGAAATCCAAGTCTTGTTAGGGTAAATGTGGGTCACAAAAAATTATTTTCTGAGATATGGTCCAAATTTACCCCAAAAAAAAAAAAAAAAGAAGTGTTATAAATAATACTCCATCCGTCCCGTTGAAGTGTCCCATTTCCCATTTTTGATTGTCCCATAAATTAGTCTCACTTTCCTAAAATAGCAAACTTTTTCACACTCACCAATAAAATATTAATTCCACTACACTCACAACTCTTAATCTCCGTGCCGAAAAGAAAAGAGACTACTCGTTTGGGACGGAGGGAGTAATAATAATAATAAAAAAGGTACAGCACAGAAAATTATGAAATGTCCATGACCTTATAATTAACAAGTGGAACAATCAGAGACACAACATGTGATTGAAAGAAAGTATAGAGCTAACAATAATAATAGGAGATGATATTCATTAAATTAAAACTATATCAGAAATAAATATGGGCTGTTTTATTTCCAAATTGGTGAAAGAAATTAGTTGCATTCAATTTAAAAACACTGCACCATTCAAACAGCAAGACATGCCTATTGGGCCTGAAATTGGGTATGCATCTACAATCTCAACTCCCCTTAATATAAATTAATTAGCTGGGCTGCTCACATTAAATCTAAGCAAGATTTTCTATACATTTAATAACAATTAGTTGACAAGATCACAAAATCTATCATTTTATGTCTAAGTAGGCTTATAATTCGTGCATGTTAGGTCATTGTCGTGTCGATATGATAATGAAACGATTTCTTAAGGCCCAGTATGAATATAAGGATGTGCTCGACATGAACTCGACACAACTCATTCAGCCCTAAAATGAACATGACACGAACATAATATTGATCTGTTAGGAATTTCAATTCGATAACTCGATAAAGTCAAGTGGGTTACATTAGGTTGATCAATGATAAGTTAGCTGGGCTGATTAGAATAAATAAAACAAGATTTTATTTGCATTTAATAAGAATTAGTTGAAGTTTTTTTTTTTTCTAACTTTTTTGAGTAACGCATAAAGGAAATAGGATCGATCACAAAATCTCTTATATTATTTTCAACATCGTCATATTCAAAATTTACTGTCGCGCATGAATTTTAGATTACCGAAAAATTTCATTGATTTTGAATATCCTCACCTCTTAATAAAAATAGCTTTCTATTAACTTCATCCGTCCCATTTTATTAGTCTCTCTTGCTTTTTTGGTATGTCTCATTTATTAATTTTATTTCTTAAAATGACAATTTTTTTTACACTTACCATTAAATTATTAATTTCACTGTAATCACAAACATTGATCATAATGTCATTTTCATTTGGGACGGAGGGTAGGGGTGTGCATTTGGTCGGTTCGGTTGAGAACCGACCGAATTTTTGACAACCGAATAGACCAAACCAAAAATGAAAACCGACCGAAAACCGAACCGAATAATTCGGTTTGGTTTCGGTCGGTTCGGTTCAAACCAAACTGCAGCCAGCAAGGGAGAGGCCGAGACTCGAGAGGGGCAGGGCGTGCTGCTTGGCCTTGCGTGCTTTCCCGCATTCGGACGAGGGAGATGGGCAGGGCGAGCCGCAAGCGAGAGGGTGAGGTGAGCTAGAGGGGGAGGACGAGGCTGACCGTCTGAGCGAGAGGGGGATCAAGAGGTGAGGCCTGGACGAGGCAGCGCCGGTGAGAGCGAAGCGGCGCCGGTGAATGGGTGGCAGTGTGGCCTGCGGGGGAAAGCGGCGCCGGTGAATAGGATTATGTTCTGTGTAGGGTTCGATCGAATGGGGGGAATGGGATGGGTATGGATTATTATTATTATTATTATTATTATTATTATTACTACTACTACTTTATAATTATTATTTTTATTAGTTCGGTCGGTTCGGTTCAGTTTTCGGTTCCGAAAGGCAGAACCGAAAACCGAACCGAATCTATTCGGTTTTCATTTTCCAGAACCGAAAACCGAACTGAAATTTGAAGAATCGAACCGAATCGATCAAATTTAAACGGTTCGGTCGGTTTTTTCGGTCCGGTTCGGTTCTTGCTCACTCCTAACAGAGGGAATATTTTGTAAGAGGATTTTTTTTGAAGGAAGGAATTGAACATTTCAATGTATATTATAGATGCATAATTAGATACGCATTTTATCTTCCAAAAAAAAAAAAGTGGAAGCTAGTGGCGTAGGGAATTAAATGAAAGCCAAAATGAGAAATTTGGATTCAGAATATTTCAGCAAACACATGCATGCGTGGAGATGAATGACCAAATTCGAATGCATAAATTGAATTGAATTGTAGCGTGACCTAATATGCATTTATTCTTAACAATTTCAAATTAAATTAGATAACCACATTTATAGCAAATGAGTCGATTGAATATGATAACTAGCATCATGTGAGTTGATGGCATTCATGGCTTGCATTTCTATGTAATTAAGCTGCCCAATTTTAATTTTTGTGGATCACGTTATGTATCCAATTATAGAATTTTTATAAAAAAAAATTAAATTAAATAGGCAGTCTTTCAAGTATTGAAGTGTTAATTTATAAGATCGATCCAGGATCGAAAGATAGTTTAATTATCGATTCAAAATCCGAAAGTTTAATTCTTAATTCAGAACCTGAAAGATCACAAAAATTCTCAATCCATGACCTGAAAGTTCATACAATTCTCAATCCAGGACCTCATGATCAGGTCCTAGATTGAGAAATATTTGATCTTTCGGTCCTAGATTGAGAAATATTTGATCTTTCGGGTCCGGGATTGACAAATCATCTTTCAAGTCCTGAATTGATAATTAAATTATTTTTTGGGTCCCGAATCGACAATTATCCTAATTTATATCTTTTGGAAGATTTTTTAATGATGATAATTCCTTATGTACTTTAAAGATAAGGTTTTAGTATTGACAAAAAAAAAATTAATTAACTTTTAGTTTGATTGAAAGAAAACAATGCATGGTTCTCTTTTTCTCTATTAAATCCAATCAGTTAATTTTACGATAATTATTAAAAGTTTAGAATTATTATTTTTTTTATGTGTGACATATTCGACATAGCGTAACAATAAATTGAAAAAAAAAAAAAAAGAACTTTTTGTTGAAGTAGTTAGAAAAAAATAAACCCAATCATAAATTCATTCCTACTTATATGCGTTTGTGTTTTTAAATGTATAATTTCGTTTATATAGTTTGACAATAATATTTTTAATGTTGAGGACATTAATCCATTACTTTTGCTTTGCGATATAATTACCATGTCATTTTCTATAAATTATTGTGTCACCTTTTTAAATATGGTTGATACAATCCTATACATATAAATGAGTTCCGTAGCGATGTCAAATTATTCATTCATCCCCCATTTATATAATTGTACGATCTTTATATATGGATGATATTAACTAATAATTATGGTTGTGGCACAATTATTAGTGATGACATTTGCTTTATAGTACTACCTTCGTCCCACTTTATTAGTCTCATTTGCCTTTTTGGTCTGTCCCACTCTATTAGTTTCATTTTCTAAAATAGCAAACTTTTTCACACTCATCAATAAAATATTAATTACACTACACTCATAAACATTGATTCCTGTGCCGAAACCATATGGGACTAATAACGCGGGACGGAGGTAGTAATACATAATTAAGCAGCATAGACTGGTCATGTCACAAGATGTTTGAGACATTTCACTTATATATACTCCTAAGTTTCGATTATATGATCCATGTTTCTATTATAGAGTGTTTCGATTTCCTTCTCTGGTATTATTTTATGTAGTAATTTACAATTTCACTCTTAAATAATATTAAAAAATGAAGCTATTAAAAGTAATATAATGAAAAAGAGAGAGTTAATTAATATTTTTAATGAGTTTAATGTAATGTTGGAAATTTTTTTAAATATTTAATATTTATTGACAAATGTGTAAGATAAAACTGGACCATATAATCGAAACGAAGATTAATTAATATTTTTAATGAGGGTAATGTTGGAAACTTATTTAAATATTTAATACTTCTCATGTTTCAATTATTTGGTTCGAGTTACTATTTCAGAGTGTTTCAATTATAAGATCCAATTTCTATATTCAACATTGTTTTTCTCCAATAATTTACAATTATACCCCTCAATAACTTTGAAAAATGAGAATATTAAATGAAATATTATGAAGATGTTGGGGTTAATTAATACTTTATATAAGAGTAATGTTGTAAGTTTATTTTAATATTAAATAATTCTTCACAAACATGCAATATCAAACTAGACCATATAAATCAGAACCGAAGAAGTATCTTTAAACAAATGTATAAAATCAAGTTGAATCATATAATTAAAATAGATGGAGTAATAAATAATTAAATTTATTGAGTTATTACAGATTGCTTTTTGTAATAAGAGAATGCATGGTGAGATAATATTATTAAGGAGAATTGTCGATCTAAGACCCAAAAAATAGTTAAATTGTTAATCCAGAGGTTCTGGATTGAGAATTGTTTGATCTTTCGGGTTCTGGATTGAGAATTTTTATGATCTTTCGGGTCCTGAATTGATAATTAATCTTTCGGGTCTTGAATTAATAATTAAATTATCTTTTGACTTCTGAATCGATAAAACTCCTATTATTAAATACACGCATCTCTAAAATCCATTCCATTTCGTGACAGTTAATGGTGGTTATTAAATTCTGAACCTACCATTTCACTACGACTTCACCACGTTTCCCTTTAAATCTTAACTCCCCTCCTCTCTCCTCTCTCTCTCTCTAAATACTATAAACTACCCACTACCATCACTTGTAGCTGTTCACTTTGCATTCAATAACTTGTTAGAGGGAGGGAGAGAGAGAGAGAGAGCCCACAGCCCTGCTATAATGGCGACAACAGCAGACAAATCCCTCCATCTCCCCATTCTCAAAACTCACAAGCTCTACTTTGCCTCCCAAATCACCCTGAGGCTCTTCGCCGCCGCCGCCACCCTCTCCGCCGCCTGGATTCTCCTCTCCGCCAAACAAACCACCGTCGCCTTCGGCATCCAAGTCGACGCCCGTTACTCCTACTCCCCCGCTTTCAAGTAAGAAATCCAACTTTTTTTTCCCTCTCTTCCTCATAATTTCTTCATTTCATAAACATTAATTATCGCAGATTTTTTGCATACACAAATCTCATCGTCTGCGCCTTCACAATCCTCTCTCTCTTCCTCGCCTACCTCCTCAACACGACGATCGATCCAGCACACTATTTCTACATGTTTTTACATGATCTGGTAATGGTGCATCCCAAATTAATCAAAATCCAACTCAAATTATTACTCAAATATTTGAAATTTTTTGACAGATCATGACGGTTTTGCTGACGGCGGGATGCGCCGCCGCGACGGCGATTGGGTACGTGGGGAAATACGGCAACAGCCACGCCGGTTGGGGGCCAATCTGCGGCGTCTTCGGCCGATTCTGCCGCAAGGCCATCGCCGCCTCTTCCATTTCGTATATCGCTCTGGCTATCTACCTCATTCTCACCATCGTCGCCGCTAACAAATCGCGCCAAATCGTGGTTTGATTCGGGATTATGTCTGGATATGATTAATTAGTGTAATGTATTAGCTAATTAATTAAGCTTTGCTTAGGAGATAAATATTTGTAGGAGTATTGATTAAATAGTGTTTGGTTGGTTTCTGATGTTATAATTAAATGTAGTTTGTTTCGTTAATGCTGCAATTAATGACATATATTCAACATTTCGTTAATATGAGTATTTTTATTTTAATAAAAAAATGGTTTTTGTATACTTGTGGAATTTCAACGACGCCAAGAAAAGATAACTATATTTGTAAACGTACACAATTTACTGGTTAACACGTGAAATTTACACACCGATTTTTTTTTTTTTATGGACAAATATATAATTTTAGGCAAACACTTGAATGAGATCATCTCATCATTTTTTTTAGACAACTCGATTCCGTTTGGAAACAATTTATGTAAGGAGAATTTCGAAAGGAATTCTCATTTTTGTCCAAATGAAAATCATGTATTTAAGCATAGCAAATGATGTATTAATATTTCGACTAAAATGAGAATTCCACACAAAATGCATTCCGAACAGAATGCGCTACAAAGTGTCACATGTCTCACGAAGAATACACAGTTTCACCGGAGACCAACTCATAATTTTATTAAACTTGAATTATATAAATTATTTGGTTTTTATAATAAATATAATTTATGTGAATGATTTGAGTTACATCGATAAGATCATAATAAACTTTATTTTATGTTTAGAATTTATGAGCATTATTAGAAATGCATTTTGTTTTGAGTCTTGTTTTGAGACGGATTACACAAGATTGGTATTATTAAAAATAAATAAATTTATACATTATATACCGAATAAAAATATATTATTTATGAATACAAACTAAATATATCATTTATTGAACATACACGAAACATAAACACATTATTTAATAAATAAAAATTCACTATTTGCTATTTGCTGAAAAATCCAGTTGAAATATATGAATAGATATAGATTTCATCTTAAAAACAAGTTTTTACCATGAAGTTTTCATATTCATGTAAGAACTTTACCAATTCCTAATTCTTAACAAATTACATCCTATTTTATACTATCATTAAAGAAATTCTTTTCGTTTCATTTTCTTACAAAATTGTGACACCACGTGAATTTGAGAGTCTTGGTGTGTCTATAAATATACGATACCATGCATGTGTTAATAATAAATAATGTGTTTTTCCTTCAATTTTACATTAGAATTAAATATTTGTATTTTCTTCGATAATTAAATTGTTATCAATTTATTAACATGGACATAGAGATAAGGATGGCGATGGCGTAGCTAGAAAAATTGGAATAAAAAAGAAACTTTACTATATATTGTCGCACATCTATGCTCGCCTTTATTCTCTTTCATTTAATTTGTTTATAATCTTTCCTCCCCTTGGTTGGATAAACAATAATTCATATTGTTTAATATATGCTTCATTTCACTAATCATTTCCTAGATTGTAATAAACATGTATGTATTGGTTGAATTTTTCTTTATGTTATTTGGATTTCTAGATAACAATTATTACATGGGTTGAAAAGTTATTCAATGATTAGATTCTTAATCAAATAGATTGACCAATAATAGCAATAAAACAGCGTGTTTTTTAGAATAAAAATAGTACTATGATTTTCCTTTTATTTAAGTCTTAATCGATAAAAATTCGTTCGAGCATATTTAATGAAGTTAATAATTTATTAAATAAATCAACTTATTTTATACTCCCTTTGTCCCATTTATTTGGTCATGTTTTAACTTGCACGAATGTCAAAATTCATTTATGAATACATTAAATATTTGAACAAATTTTCTGAATTACCATTATTTAGCAATAACTATTAATAATAACTTGTTAATTATGTTCAATTTATAAGGGTAAATTTGTAAACACATGCAAAAAATAATACTAAATTTAGATAATGAACCATATATATGGAACACCCCAAAAAGGAAACATAGACCAAATAATCGGGACGGAGGAAGTATAAGCTAAGTAGCTACAATTGATATGAGATATTAAATTATTGATTTTACAAACTTGATACATGATTAAAATCTTTGTACTCTTTAACTAACGTTTTTTCACCAAGTTCAAATTTTTAACTAAAATGACTGCTTCTAGAATTACTACCTCTATTATAGACTATCACAAACTACTGAATCAAATCAAGCATGGTCAAACTCGATTTTTTTTATGTTAATAAAATAAAATAAATTATTTATAATTAAATAAAGTTTAGGAACAAAAAAATCTTATTTATATTAAAATCGTTAAGGCTTGAGAGCTTAACTCAAACCCAATCTCAACTCACAGTTGATTTGAGCTCGAATTCGATAAGACTTGTCAACCAGTTTAATGAAGCTCGACAACTACTCGAATTCGATAAGACTTGTCAAATTTGAGCTCGAATTCGATAAGACTTGTCAACAGAGGTGGATTTAGAATATAAATTGGGGGTACAAGTGGGGGTACACTTGTACCCCCAAAAAAGTTTTTTTTTTTAATTAAATATATATATTTTAATTATTTTCTGTATGTATTTTTCTGTATTATTTTTATATTTTTCTAATAATGTATCCCCATTTTATTTTATTTATATATTGTACCCCCAATTCTATATTTCTGGATCCGCCACTGCTTGTCAACCAGTTTAATGAAGCTCGACAACTACTCAAGTAGGTTGACCTCAAACTCATCCTCACCCCCTAAAACCCAACACCAAAAGTGATGTCTTAAATCACAAATGCAGGTGGCGAAGCCATACCAATAGTTAGATGATACCTTCTCAAGGATATATTAAACCACAATTCCACAATAATTAAATACAAACTGGCATGAAATTATTAGCAATTTAACTAATATGATACCTCCATCTCTCTCTCTCTAACAAAATCTCAGTAGATCACTAATAATTGATGCACAACATAAACAATTCAAACAAGGCCCACATCACAAAACTAACCTCAATAATACTATCTGTCATCTCTTTGCTGAGTGACCATGACATCACTGCAACTGACAATCACACACCAATTTAATTTTATGAAGCTTTCCAGTTCATGTCCAAGCAGTACTGTATGATTAATAGTTTTATGAAGATTTGTCGATTCAGGACCCGAAAGACAGTTTAATTATCGATTCAGGATCCGAAAGATCACAAAAATTTTCAATCAAAGACCCAAAAGATAGTTAATTGTCGATTCAGGACCCGAAAGATCATAAAATTATCAATCCAAAACCTGATGTTGGAGTCCCGGATTGAGAATTTTAAGCTCTTTCGGGTCCTGAATTGGGAACTTTTGCGATCTTTTAAGTCCTGAATTGAAAATTCATCTTCCGGGACCTTATTAAACAATCTTTCGGGTACTGGATTGATAATACTCCTAATTGTATGAAGTAATCAAGTAATGTAGTAAGCAGAAGCTTTGATCAGCATTTATCAGACTATAACCACATTCACTCCCTACCAGAAATCTTGAGCACAGTTTATGAACAATGTGTAAACTACCAAGACAAGAATTAAATCAAATCAAATCAAGAAAAATTACACATGAAAACAAAGGATCAAGATATATTACATACAGATTAACAGTGTTGAGTTGAGTTGAGACAAGATCACTTCTGAGTTCTGTTAAGCGCGGGCGAAGACCCCCCATAGCTTGCCGCGGCCAAGACTATCAAGGAGCTTCTTACCATCCTCGACATTGACATTAGCCTCCACGAGCTTCTGCAAATGGAGGCGCGCCCCAGCTGCCACCATTTGCTTCTGGCATTTCTTGGAGTGCAGGAGTGATGATAACACAGCTATGATATGCCTGCGATCCAAGTTCTGCACTGAGGGGTTCAGCAGCTGAACTGCACAGACAATTCCCTTGTCTTCCTTCCTGAAAATCCTCCTGTTTCCGGCATAGTTCATAAGATTCGACAAACACTCTGCTGCAGCCTCCTTCTCCTCGGCTGCCTTGCCGTCCAGCATGCTCACCAGCAACGAAATGCACCCGGTTTCGCCCAATTCCTTTCTTATTTTCGTGTTGTAGGCCAAATGGCAGAGCGTTTTCGCAGCTGTGATTCGTATACCTAGAACTCCACAGCTCAAAACCCCAACTACGCGGTTTAGGAATCCATTCGCCACGAGAAATTCAGCTATATTCGGGCATGAGGCCAATGCTCTCACCATATCAACAACTACTTCTAGAGTCTGAGCGTTGGGAGCAGAGCTCCAGATATCTTTCAATGTATCGATTCCACCTTCTCTTGCAACTAACAGCTTCAATTCATCGTCGCTTGAAACTAAATTACACAAACAACCAATCGAATTCTCCTGTGCTAATGCTGTACCTGAGTTACACAATGCCAGCAATATCAAGACTGTGTTTTCCTCGATGAAATTCTCCCTGATATCATCGAATGCAGCTAGATTCCGCAACACCCCAGCTGCGAGAGCCTGCGAATTCGGGGTCCCTTCTCGACAGATATCCAGCAACGATGAAATCCCTCCTCTCGATCCAATCGCTCTCGCGTTTTCCTTCGAATTGCTCAAGACTCTAAGCGCGATGCAAGATTTTTCCTTGGCGAAGACGCTTCCCGATTCAAGAACCCTCAACAAATTGTTCAGTAAAACCAAACCTTCGGCCATCAAAACGTGCTTGCTCGAATCCACGGTCGAGATTTTCGCGATCGCGTTAACGGCCTTCTCCTTCAGCTCGGATGAACTGCTGCAATCCAGAAGGTGTACGAGCACCGGGACTACGCCCTGCGCCACCGCAATCAACAAGTTCTTGCCGTCTTCCTGCAATAGCCCGAGGAGCGAGTCGAGGGCGGCGCTCTTCGACTGGGTCGACCCGATCTGCAACCGGGTCATCAAGTACCGGACCTCAGCCCGAACGGATTCCCTCTTACTGGAGGAAACAACCGCCGACGAAACGTCGGCGTTTTCGTCAAGAACGCCGCTTTTGACGATAACATCGAGATCGTTTATATGCGCATCCAGCTTTGCCGACAACGAGTCGACGTCGTTCTGGGTTTTGAGCTTTCCGCCAGGGGGAGTGAGGGAGTGGCAGAGAACGGAGAGGGAGGCGGCGGCTGAGCATGTGGCGGAAACGGAGCGAAGCAGGTCAGATGACAGAGGGTTATCCACGGCGGCGGCGGGGGAGGCGGAAGTGGAGAGGCCGGAGAGACGGCTGTCCAAAGCTGTGAGCTTGGTGGTTATGACCGACCATTTGCCCTTCAAGATTTGAACACGAGAGGCCGATTCCAGAATGGAGTGGAGGCGGTGCTGAATATCCGCAACGGCTGAGTCAACTGGCTCATCATCGACCTCCTCTTTCATGGCGGCGGCGCCGGGAGTGCAAGTGCAACGCTGCGACGGCGAAGAGTGAATGAAGATGGAAAGAGGGGATGGGTGAAGAGAGTGGACTTCCAATTTGGGGGAAATTGAGATCATTTATTCATCATTGTTAGGTTTTCAGCAACTATTATAGTATATTATATTTCCCTATTTTCTTATATAACCAGTCAACTAATACGTTTATTTTTTTAATCCAAGTAAGAAAATAGGAAGTATAATAATAAACTATGGGATATTATAAAAATTAAATTTACTTGTTATTTATTAGATGATGGGGAAAAAAAACTATATCAGATGAGTTATTGCTACTTTATATATGGTGTGTTTAGTTTAGCAGTATTTTTATTGATGGAAAAAGAGGAGAAAATGACATACGTGAAAAGGCTAGCGGTGCAGGCTGGGAAATGGGAATGGGTCAACTCTACCTTTTAGGCAGCTGTCCTTGTTTCATTTTTTTTTAAATCCTTCTTCCCAAGCAATATAGGATCCATTTGATGGGTCTGCATGCCCTAGGAGAACGATGTTTTTTTTTAAAATGGAATATGGTTTTTAGTACAATTAGGGATATATATATATATATATATATATATATATATATATATATGTGAATAGTTTATGTAGTGAGCCGTGAGTGATCACCGGTGCAAAGAAGTACCGACAAGAACGGTTGCCATAAGACTTTCATTAGTTAAGGGGATGATGACATGAATACATTGAGTCCACACTCTAACAAAATGAATTTTGAAGCTATATAGAATTGAGACTATATAACTGAGGAGAGCGTAAATAATTTGATATGTATTACTCCTATCAAAATCGTACATTTTTTTCAGTACCCATGTTATCACGAAAATCGTATTCAATAAAAAAAATATGAAATTTGTATACAATTCGATTTCAATTTAGATCAAAATACATTTGGGAAGGTCTTGGGTTAGGCAAACGATTTAGCGAGTTTTATCCATTAACCCAAGCCCAAGCCCATATAATATACCCTAATTAGGATTAATAAACCCTATTTGGGATGGGTCAACCCATTTAGGTAGGATAAAATCCGCCTAAACCGTTTAGGTCTGTCTAACGCAAGTTTTTGCCAATACATTTTGTGGACTCTATCTATATTCTTCTCTTCGAACTTGATGTTTGAGTGTTCTTCGAGGTATTCAACAGAATTTGGCTTCGTCGATCCTCTTCAACTTGATCGTTAATCCAAAGGGTTTTCACCTTGTTTTTGGATTAAACGTCATTTTTGGACGATTTCTTGTAGAACTTCGACCTTGTTCTTCATGGACTTCAAGCTTGATCTTCTTCTTCAACAATTTGGAGGGTTGATAACGTTTCTTCAGGGGCTACGAGCCTGGATTCCGAATTAAACGTAGGAATTGCTTGACTTTTGACGAAGAACGCGTTGAAGATGACGAAGAACGTCTTCGAATCTTCAAATGAATGTCTTGAACTTTGGAGAGAATTCTTCCTTCAAGTCTTGAGCTCTTCAAATTTATCCACCCTTTTCTTCTTCTTTTCACTTCAATAATGTCTGCAAAATTGAGAGGTTTAAGGATGTAGGTGGCGCGATCTCATTCGTCCATTGAATTGTGATCACACGCTTCTCATATGTGGTGAGCTTGACATGTGTTGGCTTTTTATTGGACAATTGCTTTAAAATATTAAATATCTCTTTTTATTTATTTAATTTTAGGAATTCTATTTAAATAAATCCCTAAAATATAAATAAATTGGTATTTAATATTTTAAATTCACATGACACAATTTAATTGGCCGTGAATTTTTGTGTGTCTACAACCCATTCTATAAAACTCCAAAATCAAGTGTATTTGATTTGAAGTAGAACTAAGATGATGACCTCTTGGAAAATTTTTCATGGTGCGTGTGAGTGGGGACACAACATGCTCGGAAGGACTTGTGTAGATTTGTGGGGTCAACCGTCAGTTTGGAAGTCGCCCCAAGCCATTGATAAATAACGTGACCGACCTCGAATGACCTCCTTTGAGCCCTGGGGTGGAGCCGTTAAAGTTTAAATTACTATAAATGGCATGATCAGACTCTTTTTAGTCATTAGACCCCTTTTAAAATAAGTTCTGAAAAAAGTTGTAGATTTTCCTGAAAGAAAAAAATTGTTTAATTGCTCAAGACCGGGTGAAATGCTACTTGAACTCAATACCTAGGGCCATATATATGTTCAAATTAAAATGGAGTCACTTGTTCTTCTCAAAATCCTAGATTCACTCACTAATAAGTAGAATGAAGAGAAGACAAGATAAAATTTTGAAAAACGATGAATGAATTGAGAGTTGAAGTGAAAGTGTAGGCAGAGTGAGAAGGGGGTTTATTTGATGGGTGATAGTGATGAGATGACTGATAAGTGAGGGCAGAAACAAGATCCTCTCTCAATGGCGAAATTTGTGGAACTTTTTATATTGGCTTCAATTCAATGATGTGGAAGTTAAGTAGTTCACCTATCCATATTAAATAATATAAACTTCTCTTATCAACTTACTCATCATTTTCTTATTTGCATGCATTATGTTGTTACAATAATTCAATATATTCTCTTTCACAATGTATAGAGAGAGAGAGAGAATGTAAAATTGATTTTAACAAAATGGAAATTCGAATCCGCTCTAAATGAAGATTCTATTTAGGGGTGAGCATGAGTCGAGCCGGCTCGCAAGTTACTCGGGATCGGCTTGATAAAAATTCAAAATCGACTCGATAGTAATCGAGTTGAGCTCGAGCTATTCGAGCAGCTGTCGAGCTCGAGCTTTGTAATACTCGATTCGACAGGCTCGCGAGCCTTATCGAGCTCGAGCTTAAATCGAGCTTGAGTCGAGCTTAGGTTCGAGCTAGGTTCACGAGCCTTATTGAGCTTAATATAATTTTAATTTTTATTCCTAAATTTATTATTTAATAATAAATAATATAATTTTTTAATTAAAAATTAAAATAAATTAAAACAAATTAAAACAATCGAGCTCAATCGAGCCGAGTCGAGCTTGACGAGTTTAAACTCGAGTCGAGCTCAAACTTGAAAATTTAAGCTCGGTCGAGCTCGAGCCTGACCATACTCGGCTCGTGATCACCCCTAATTCTATTTTAAGTCTTTTTTTTAAAAAAAATAAATAAATCAATAACTTTGTCACTATTAAATTATTAATTGAGTAAATGCTTTGGCACTTTGTCAATTTATACGCAAACAAAAAATGTTTTTTCTATAATCAATTAATTATGAATTATAGGATAAGAAGAAATACTCAAACTCATTTAAATTGTAATCCCAATTTTTGTTTTTATTTTTTTTAAAAAAACCTCATTTTAGAGTTGCCAAATTAGTAGATAAAATCTGTCTAGCCCAGCCCGAGTCCACTAAACCATTCCTTAAAGTTGAATTGGGCCGGGCTGGCTGATTCCCCTGAACACATATTTAAGAGCCCAATATGTTTATAAAATTATTATGAATCTATATAATATACTAAAGGAATTCCAACTTTTCCCTCCAATTTTTCGAAAAGCGTGAACATGTTAAATAAATTTATATTATTTCTACAATTATTAAATTATGGTTAAGATATATCAATATATCTAATATATTATGAGCAAGTTGAAATAAAAGGTGTTTTTGATAGAATTATTGCATATTAATTTTATTTAAAATTTATTTCATAAATTTATATTCAATAATAATTTAGTTTTACAAAATTATTAAAAAAATTGCATAAATGCTAGCAAATTAACTTTAGAGTTTTTAAATTGCAAAAATTATTTGAACAAACGACAAAACAAATATGTTTGCAATGTAATTTGAATATTAAAATTCTCATTTTATTATTTTAATTTCTAAACTCATATTATTTTTAGGAATCAATGCATTTAATTTATAATATTTATTTTATTTTACAAGAACCTAACATTTGTACTTTTATAAATGTTAGACATTGAGTCGATAAAATCAACTAACTTAGAAATTAAATTATAATTTTTGGGATAAGATATTTAATTAAAAATATAGACAAATATTGTGAGTTAAATTATAATTTTTAAAGCACTGTTATGTTTGTAAAGTTGACAAAAGTTAGGAGAGTAAATTCAAATGCTTTTATTTTGAGTACAACTCTGAATGAATAATATATGTGGTGATAATTTATTAGACAAGTTTAGTACTTATTTTTTACAGATTTTTATAAAATATGTAATTAGTATTATTTTAAGCTAACTACATTAATATATTCACTGAAACATAAGTTGTTATTCAATAAAATATATAATATTATTCTCATAATATTTTAAATTAGATTATTTATATATTATTTTGAAGAGCATATGTTTGCGCAACGCGCACGGGTGTAAATCTAGTATATAACTATATAAGAAAGGGACAATTAAATACATATTTCAAATATAAACAATTAAAAAAAAAGTTTTCCAAACTTCAAATGAATACGAATATGTTCATTCAAAAAATAAAAAATAAAAAATTGAATACATTCTATGATCCAATAAAATTATGCATGATAATAATTTACCAAAAAATCTTAAACTTTATAATAGCAGTAATGGGATTAAAAAAATATATAAATAACATAATTGCAAACTTTATATTGAAATTTGCCATTAACCCTAAAATTACTGTTTTTTTGAGGAAGAAATAGTTGGATATGAAATCTACACCTGTTGCAATTGCAATCATGGTTCCGTTGATGATTTTCTCTCTCCCTTTTCTCAAATTCAAAAACTATTTTGATTTGGGAAAGGAAAAGATTTCGCAAATTAGTTTGATTCAGTGAAATATAGAAATATTGAAGCATATATGAATGAATCAAACAGATATATCAGCTACAATCGCATGCTATCAGCAGTTCATTTGAGCTGTACCTTTTCTGGCAATGAGTAGTTCTTGAGATCTCTGATGGAGTATTAATTATGGTGTTTAGAGAGAGAGAGAGAGAGAGAGAGGAGAGTGAAAATGAATTCCGATTATATTAGATTTTAAACTTGACATCTCAAAATCAAACTGGAAACGAATAAAGAAAGTTGAAAAGGTGAAGAGAGGAGGGAGCGAGTCAAACCCAATCCCCTCCCGTCATTCCCTTCCCTCTCTCTCTCTCTTGCTGTTGCCGATCTCCTCTAACTCACCTCCGCCCTATCCAGATCGGATCGAGATGATCAAAATCCCCTATCTCACCGCCTTGACCACCTACTTCAGCTATGGCCTCCTCTTCGCTTTCGGCCAGCTGCGCGATTTTTTCCGCAGGATTCTCGATTGGTGGTCGCTTAACACACTTGAGGTATGTGCTTTCCAGTTTCCACCTACTGCTGCTCTGAAACAATATGCATCTGAGTTTGGGAAGTTGATGCGTTCTTTTCCTGGAATGAAAAGGGCTATGCACCGATCTGTTTGGGGCTCGAGGATTTCTACATTCGTCGGCTATATTTGAGAATTCAGGTTGGTTTTTTACGAGTTTAGGTGTTTGCTTTGTTATCCGCATTTTTATTAGTTTGTCTGAGATTCATATTTTCCTTTTCTCAGCAATTATCATGCTACATTCTGAATTCCGTTGTTTCTATTATTTGAAAAGGTTTTCTTTGTGTGTGTGTGTGAGAGTGAAGTATAGTTCAGAAACAGGAAAAGGCAGGTATTCCTTTTTGCTTTTGCATGTGTTTTTGTTTTCCCCTTTCCTCAGATGCTATGATGTAATCAGATAAAGTGTCAAAATAATCGGGACTATGAATCTTTAACAGCTGCCGCAGACTGGATTCATTAATGATCAATAATTGGTTGAATGCAATAATTATCACTGTTTGAAAATGGAATCATGGTTGAATGCAATAATCTTCACTGTTTGAAAATGAAATAATTGTTGAATGCACATAATCTTCACTGTTTGAAATTGTATAATCCTATTATTCTATATGCCTTGCCAGAAAAATGGAATTGGCTTTATAAAAACCCATGTGATTTGTAGGATTGCTTTAACCGACCAATTTCAAGCCCTCCTGATGCTTGGTTTGATGTGGTGGAGCGTATCTCCAATGATAATAACAAAACACTGAAGTAAGTATCTAGCTCCGAGTTCTTAGTCTGATATCAATATCTTCCAATTTACTGTTCTTCCTCACAAATCACAACCCAAGTCAGCGACAACTTAATTTTATATTCTATTCCTAATGGTATACTTTGGTACTTAGAGAGCCCCAATATGCTACTAGATCAGAGAATTGAGGTTCCATATGAATTCAGGGCCCTAGTGCTTCTCAGACCCCTCTTCTAAATAAAACACTCACTCTTAATGTATTTCTTGTAGGCGAACAGCTAGAGTTAATAGGTGCCTGAACCTGGGATCGTATAACTATCTAGGATTTGCTGCAGCTGATGAATACTGCACACCTCGTGTAATTGAGTCCTTGAAGAAATATTACCCTAGCACCTGCAGTACTCGGGTTGATGGAGGTAAATGTGTTTCCTCAGGATATTGCTACCTGGAAGCATGCATCTACTGGTGTAGGCTTGATGTTTGAAACTCTATATTATCAGGCACAACTACATTACACACTGAAATGGAGGAGTGTGTTGCCAATTTTGTGGGTAAACCTGCTGCTATTGTATTTGGGATGGGTTATGTAACAAATTCAGCCATTCTTCCTGTATTAATTGGAAAGGTAAAGAAAATTAGTTGGCTGAATTGGCTTGATATCTTGATATTTGTATTTCTTAATTTGGGCATTTTGCAGGGAGGTCTGATCATAAGCGATTCTCTGAACCATAACTCTATAGTCAATGGTGCTCGTGGATCTGGGGCCACTGTCCGAGTTTTTCAGCATAACAGTGAGTTTAAGTGTCCCCACCCTCGAATGATTAAATAATTGATCACGCTCCTTTTTTAGTCTGCATTTAATCTTTTTAATATCTCCTCTGTAGCTCCATCCCATTTGGAACAAGTTCTGAGGGAGCAAATTGCGGATGGACAGCCCAGAACACACAGGCCCTGGAAGAAGATAATTGTTGTGGTGGAGGGAATCTATAGCATGGAAGGGGAACTTTGCAAGCTCCCTGAAATTGTTTCTATTTGTAAGAAATACAAGGTAGATATTATTACAAGATCTTCCTACTTGTGTAGTTGCTTGATATTATGCTCCAAGAGTCTGAATGGATAAATACATGAAACTGTCTGGTGTTCTTACTATGTCAAAAAACAAAACATTGAGATCAGCTATCCAGACCTTCTACGTTACAATTTGTTAGAATTTATCCTGTTCTCTGGTTCTTTCATGAACTCCAGATTTGATTTATCGCACTCTCATATTATTTTCCTTTTGAAACAGGCGTACGTTTATCTTGATGAGGCCCACAGCATTGGAGCTGTTGGTAAAACTGGAAGAGGTGTTTGTGAACTCTTAGGAGTTGACACTGCTGATGTAGATATAATGATGGGAACTTTCACTAAATCATTTGGATCATGTGGTGGTTACATAGCAGGATCGAAGGTACATCTCATGATAGTATTTATCAAGGTTTTACTTATCTCATGAGAAGTATCAATAGATTGGCATAAACTGAAACATTTCTTTGCCAAGAGTAGTAGAATATCAACATGACTGTATCCTTCTTTGCGCGCAAAACCTGTTTGCTTTCTTTTGCATGATTTTTTAACATAGAAACCAGTTTATTTCTTAATTTCTCAATTTGGCAAGCCGACATATTCTTCTTTTCATTTTTCTCCCCCAGGAACTTATTCAATACTTGAGATACGCATGCCCTGCTCATCTTTATGCCACATCAATTTCACCTCCAGCTGCACAGCAAATTATATGTTCCATCAAGGTTGTTCTAGGAGAAGATGGTTCTAGCAGAGGTGAGGCTTTTCTGTTTCTCTTCTTTTATTGCTGCTAGTCCATGTTCAATATCATTGGTCTTCCAAGAGTTTTACCCACAATTCGGTCATTTTGTGAATACAGGGGCTCAGAAACTTGCCAAGATTCGTGAGAACAGCAACTTTTTCAGGTCTGAACTGCAGAAGATGGGTTTTGAGGTTCTAGGTGACAATGATTCCCCAGTAATGCCAATAATGCTCTATAATCCTGCAAAAATTCCTGCTTTTTCACGAGAGTGCCTGAAACGTAATGTAAGCCTTCATTTTCCTCTACCTGCAGCTGCACCCCACACAAAGAGTATGTATTTCTTTTGATTTCATAATCTTTGATAATGCAAAAAATAGGTTGCCGTGGTGACGGTTGCTTTTCCAGCCACCCCTTTATTGTTGGCTCGTGCTCGCATTTGCATCTCTGCAGCTCATTCAAGAGAAGACCTTCTTAAAGCTTTAGAGGTCAGTCTTTTCATCTTCCTCAACTCATCTACCAATCTCTTTCCACAATATGCAAAAGTTGAAAGCGATTTGGGTTTGCATTGCATCACAGATAGGGTTGATCACGAGCCGAGTTGAGTCGAGTATTGCTAGGCTCGAGCTCAAATTTTCAAGCTCAAGCTTGATATTTTTAATTTTTTTTAAATTTTAATAATAATATTAAGTTATTTATTGTTAAACAATAAATTTAGGAATAAAAATTTTAACTCCTGAGACTAGTACGAACCGAAGCTCGATTCGGGCTCGAGCTCGATAAGGCTTACGAGCCTATCAAATCGAGTATCATAGAGCTCGAGCAGCTCAAGTCGATTTCAAGTTTTTTTCGAGCCGATCCCATGTAGCTCGCGAGCCGGTTTGACTTATGCTCACCCCTAATGACAAAAACACCATATACTAAAGTGTGGAATGCTATATACTTGTCAGGTTATGAGCACGGTAGGGGATATGGTGGGTATTAAATACTTCCCGGCGGAGCCTAAGAAACAGCAATTGGAGGTAGGGCGAGTTAAGGTGGAGTGAAGAAGCAAGTGTAGTAGAAGTTAGCTCTCTCTCTCTCTCACAAGTTTTGTTTTAATTTTTTGGATGCCAAATTGTAGACGTTAACGTTTACCTTATCCCACTTGTGGGATCATATATTTTTTTCTAATTGTAAATGTTTTGACTGCTGTATGTATGCCAATTAAGTGCTCAACCCAATTTATTTATTATGTGCCTGGCCTGCTTCTGCTTCTTGTCGATATTTTATTTACGTTTTAATTAGTTCGTCAAAGATTTCGAAAAAAGAAATTTCAAACTCCTTGTCAAATTCTTCAGCAGAGGCAGAGCTATCATCCATCTATCATAATCAGCTGTACCAGAAAACAACCATCTTTAAATTGCTTTGCTTTAATACAATGTACAATTTCTTCATATGCCATTTTTAGGGTTAAATTGTTACATCATATAAATAGGTTTGATGGCTCACTACAACCAAAAAAGAGGTCTGAGGATTCACTGCAACACAATAACATTCAATGTCTCAATAAAGCAAATTTCATATCAAATTAAGCCATATCAACTCCCACATTTTGCTATCATGTTTTTAAGATAGAAGATACCCTACACAATCATGAAACTAAGATATCAACAGTTATATACAAGACCATCAAGAAAAACCTATCTGGAGATGGTCTTTGTAAGCAAGGTAGGGGAAAGGTTTTGGCTTGGCCTAAGACTAGTGAGATAACAGAAGAACTCAGGAGAGATGCTAAAGCCCAAAGCAAGCAATGCAACACAACAAAACCTAAAATGAAAAATTGATCCTTTACTATGGATCCAAAAAAATCCTTTTGGGACATACAACCTAACCTGTAACTTCATAAGTTCAGACCCAAAGTTAACCAATTATACCAACAAAAGCTCAAAAAACTGAAAGATTTTATATAGGGTACCAGCAAGACTAGTATCATTTCAAAATAGCTCCAAAAAAGTTGCTATTGACATTGACTCTAACTACAGCTGCATCATATGATGATAATGGTTGATTATCATAGTTAGAGCACACATATACCTCCACGAGGTTATATGATGAACAAACTAACAAAAGCATCTGTTCAAAAAAAAGTAGTAGTAAGGTTACCACACTAAAGCTGCAACTGCAAGAAGACTAACTACAGATATAAACCAAATCCGAACACGCATTACGATTTTTCCAGCCAAAAGAGCATCCAAAATCTGATCTTGCCATCACGGGAACCATCTATCCAGCTTCTGGATGGAAGAATACATTTTCCTTCTCACCCCAACCTCGGTAATCCCCATATCTTTGAGATCTTCAAGGGTCAACAATGGCAACACCTCATCATCCACTCCATGAATCTCAAACAGAGGTACGTATTTTCCTAATCCCAAATCATTCAACCACATCTTCACACCATTGCTATCCCCATCAACTTCCATGGTCATCAACTCACGTCGTGTTTCAGTGGAGTGCTGGTTATCCACCAATTTGTGATTCCCATTGTCGTTCTCATCAGAGGAGTGATTAGGGCTAGACGAAACAGAATTCTCTACTACTAAATTGCTGTTAATCCCCCCATCGCCACCCAAATCCTCCTCCACCACCAATTCTTTCCCTTCCTGTTCTTGTCCCTGTTCTCCACAACTAGACCGCGGGGAATTCCCAATTCCCTGACCCCCATCCCTATCCGGTCTCGCCGGAACCCGCTTCCGCGAATTGGGAAACCTAATCCTCTCCCTCCTGAAATCCCTATCCCGATTGGCAGCACCGGGATTCCTCCAATTCCCAATCGCCACACCGTCGTCGAAATCAAGATTGCCCGCTTCTCCACCTCTACTGCGCTCACTCACGGCGTCGTTCTTGTTGTCTTTCGAATGCACGGCCTTGGCGGTTCGAGGCTTTCTGGGTGGCGTGAGACCTTTCTTGGCGTTCCATTGCAGCTTGCGGTGGCCAGGGCTTTCGTAATAGGGGTGGTGCAATCTGACGCTCGGCCGCCGCATCCGCTTGGCGTTCTCCTGTGGCGCCTCCGCCGCCGCGCCCCCATCGTCGTGGGGCTGCATTGCTCCCCGATGGTGTGATGATGCAGTGGGGGTTGAGAGACGGCAGTAACTATAAACTATAGACAATAAATTTGAGGCGGTGGAGTGGGGCGGAAAGCCGGCGAACGGACGAGTGTCCCTGCTAATTAATTTTCCTCAACAAAAATAGCATTCTACTATAATTTTATTTTTATTTCATTAAAATATAAATTAAAATCCCCATAAATCGAATAAAATCAGATTGATGGGACCATACCATACCATCATAATCCACCTCTTTTTTATATGTATAATCATAGTTGATTTCAGACATGTGAGATACTAATTTAATTTAGTAAATGATCAATTCAAAAGCGAAAAAATAATTTAATTATCGATTATGATTTGAAAGATGAATTCTCAATAAGAATTTGAAATATTAAATAATTATCGACCTGATATTGACGTCCTGAATTAAGAATTGTATTGTGTGCTTTTTCGAGTTTTAAATTGAGAATTTTTGTGATTTTTCAGATCTTAATAATTAATTTTTAAGATCCTAATCGATAATTAAATTATCTTTCATGTCTTAAATTGATAAAATTCCTTAAATTTAATTTAATTTATTAATAGTGGACAAACTTCTTGAGGAATCTATTTTTTCTAAAATAAAATAAGTTACTCCCTCCGTCCCACTCCAATTGACACACTTACTAAATTGGGCGTCCCAACCAAATTGACACATTTCTAAAAATTGCAACTTTTTCACACTCAACAATAAAATATTAATCACACTAACTCATTTTACACTCACAACTCTTAATTTTCGTGCCGAAAAGAAACATGTCAATTGGCATGGGACGGAGGGAGTATTTTGTAAGAAGATGATTGATTTGCCGTTTGAGAGTAGGGTCGTGGTTTTTAGAAGGTTCGAGCCGCGTTGTCTAGTAGCTTTCATTGGGGTAAACAACAAAACAAATGATGAGTATTAATTGAAGAAAAAAAAAAGCATAGAAACATGGCCCCCCCATTTGACTTGGGGGAAGATTTGATTCTGGGGGTGTTTGGTTGGTGGGTTTCGGAATCGGGGAATGGAATGATTCCGAAACCCACCGTTTGGTTATCGGGTATCATTCCCACGGGAATGAGTTGATTCCCAAAAACTTGGGAATCCCCATTCCCCCATAATTTGGTGGGTTTGATTCCATTCCCAAATTTTATGCCTAAATTTGTTTTTTATATTTTAATTTTTAATTCCTATAATATTAGTATTAAGATAATAATATTAGATTAGTAATTAAAAATATAATAATAATAATATTACTATAAAATATTATATTAATTATGATGTTATATAAAATTATAATTAATATATAAATATATTATTATATAATCTTAATTATAATATACAATATTATTATAATTATATTTTATTAATATTAGCAAATATATTATAATAATTATACATATATATAATTTAAAATTATATATTAATAATCTTAATATAATTATATAATTATGAAATCATTATAAAACATTATAGTAATTATGATACTATATGAAATTATAATTAATATATAAATGCATTATTATATAATTTTAATTATAATATAAAATATTATTATAATTATATATAATTATTATATTTAGTAATATAAATAAATAAATAAATAAAATATTATTTTAATTATATATTATTATTATATTTAGTAATATTAGTAAAATAAATAAATATACATAATATCTTTTAATTATATATTCATATTAATAATAATATTATTATTATAATATTAATAATATAATTTAAAATTATATATTACTAATCTTAATATATTTATATAATTATGATGTCATTATAAAATATTTTATTAATTATGATAATATATTAAATTATAATTAATATACAAATGTATTATTATATAATCTTAATTATAATATAAATATTGTTATAATTATATATTATTATATTTAGTAAAATAAATAAAAAATATATTATGTAATATTATTTGAACTATATATTATGAATACTATTATGATAATAATATTAATAAAATTATACTTATTATTTAAAAATATATTAATCATGAAATTATAATTAATATATAAACGTATTATTATATAATATTAATTATAATATAAAATATTGTTATAATTATATATTATTATTATATTTAGTAATAATAGTAAAATAAACAAATAAATATATTATATAATATTATTTTAATTATATATTATTAATACTATTATTATTATTTTAATATTAATACAATTATATTAATTATTTTAAATTAGTCATTTAACAATAATATAATTTCAAATAAATATATAATATTATTTTAATTATATATTATTATTCATATATATTTAATATTATTTTATTTTTATTATCAAATTAATTATTATTATTATTTGTGTATTATTTATTTATTTTTCATAATATATGAACTTAAATAATTTAAAATGATTCCAAACCCATCTTATATACCCAACATCTTTATTGAAATGCTTAAACCCATACCCATTCCCTTTACTATCAAACCCATACCCATACCCATACCCATAGTGATTCCGACACTTATACCAAACGCCCATGTCATAGGATAGATGAAACCCAGAATTATTTGGTTGCATCCATTTATTTTTCCAATACATGTTTAATTGATAAATGCATACAATTTAACAAGAATAATTCATCTAGATCGAATTTCCAGGTGAGACTTGGTTACCTTTTGAATTATGATATGATTGATTTCGACGAGAAGAGCTCCAATTCCAGAGGCTAAAGCAACCAAATCCGATGATTTTCCGATGATTTTCGCATGACTCGAACGAGAATCAACCAAATCCGAGTTTTCTTCCACTTTGATTAAATGGATCTGGCTTATGGCTTGGTGTTGCGTATGGGGAGAGTGTTGTTAGAAAGGCGGTGAATTATAATCTGGGTTCAATAGTGAAATACATTTTAGTGGAGGACTAAACTGCGATTGTTCGATTGAATAGCTCCGTCAATCCGGAAACAGTGCAATGGCGACTCGCTACTGGGCAAGGCGGCTCTGCCTCCTCCGTTTGGATTCGTCTTCGGGAATCTGTCTCCAAAAAATCCTTTGACTCATCTCTCTACAGAGTAATGTTGATGCACTCTACGTTTTGTTGTACGTTGCAGATTTCTTCAGCAATTCGAGTTTTTCATTTTTTTAGATAATGAATAATTCAGTTGAAAATTCCGAATCGACGATTTGGCACCCTGGATTAGCTGTTGGCTCTCAGCGTCGACCTATTGAAGGTGAGTTGTTCAGGAGCCTTAACTGAGTTTTTCAATGATGTTGCTTCATTGTTGTACGATACTTGTTTCGACAGGCGAGCAGCTTTATTGAAGGATTATCGCAAAAAATCCGGCGACAGATTGAGGATTTGGAGAGGGTGTCGGATGCTGTTAGTTGCTCGCTTATCTTACTGGTAAACTAGTCCCATATTATTGTGCATTAAAGTTTTCTAGTGTATGGATTTGCTTAAATGGTATGTGCTTTTTGCAGAGTTTTGTGGGATGAGGCGAAATATCTAACTATGTCGCCACTGAGGGAAATTGTGGACGGAATTCATGTTCAGATTGCCAAGATTGAGGATGATCTCAAGGTATGCTCTATCTCTTAAGTTGATGTCAGCATATGTAGATGGTTTGTGTGATGCAATGAGAATCATTTCTGGTACGATAAATGTTGGATTGAGTAGTAGTGGTGATTGGGGAACCACTTAAGTTGCTTTGTTGACTCTGTAATCCTCTAGTTGCCTGGTTAGACTGGTAATCATTCTACAAGTGGTACTGAGCACATCTGATAAACTTAAATAGAAGAGATTGGTCCAAGATTTTTGGTTGGGCAAATTAATATGTGGATGTTATGTATGATCTCTGTTTGTCCCCATAAAACTCATTCTGGTTTAGCATTGGGAGACTTGGAGGCTGGAGCACCAGATTATTGTATGTGACCTGTCCTCCCTTATCTCCCATATGCTTACCTAACATCCTAAATTAATGCTGGACAATTGACATGCACTGTCGCTGGGACTGTTTGTTTGACATTGTGCTACTGAAACTAATCCATTTTTTTTCTTCTGGTATAACTTATTGACCTCAAAAGGCAGTCCTTTCTGCCTCTCTGGTAATGGAGTTTCCCTGCACATACTGTATATTACATGATTATTACCCGGATGCGCTAGGTTTCTGAATATTTTCTTACATCCTTTTTCCAATTCCTGAAAGGGAATATTTGGTGTGGAAGTTACAAATACTTTTATTTGCATTTTTAATCATACCATACAAGAATGTTCCGTATAAATAAAAAGCAGTCAAGAAATGTCAGGTGGGAAAGAAAAAATATTTAATTTGAAGCTAGATTTTTTAGAACATATTAAGAATGGGATTTAAAATATTCCTATGCAGAAATGGAAATAGGAGAAGATACGAATTGTAGACAAGATTGAGAGAGGCACACGAAATTGCTGAGAGGGCAGAAATTAAAGAAATATTATAATTAACTTTTAGCCCGATGGGCTGGACAGAAACCGAGCAGTTTGACCCAACTGGCATCCCTAGTCATTATCTGATAATCCTGAAGTAATGATCTTTCATAATAAATTGCTCTTGTCACTTGATTTTTGGCAGTATTAATTCTGAGTTTGGTCTTACTGTAATCAACTTTCCCCTGTTTTATTCTCTTAACAAAGCAAGCTTGCATGTCTCAGTTTTCTGCCTTGAAGCATGTTAAGCTATTGTGGGTTTCTCTCACCGGTCCTTGCTGAGTATAATAATGTGTGCAGTCAACTGAATGTCACTAAAAGAAAGCAGGCTGGAAGGTATGTGATATCTATGCTCTGATATATATATTTGGGTTTCGTTATGGTAGTTCAAGCATGCAATATGTGCTGACTGGTGACTATTAGTCATTCTGGAAACATAGTCATGTTTATTAGTGACTGAGTAAATGATGTCTAATTTTTTGTGATATTAAGATAAAACGGAAATCCATAGTTTGCCTAAATGTCTGAAATCCATGTAACTAATAGTTTGGAATGAGACCTGACCAGCTTGTGCTGCTGATCCTGATTTAATGTTGTGAATATTCATGCTCCTCGCTTTTTGTGAGTGACCACACTTTATCACTTGAACATAATCAATCCATGCTTGGCACAAGTCATGAAATGAAACTTGGAAGTCCATTTACTATTAAGTACATATGTTTTTCAGGGGTTAGTTTTCCAGTGAATGACTGTCTTAGTACTGCTTTTGAATATAAATCCCTATTTGCTCAATTTGGTTTGTGTAAAGTGTGATTGCTTGGCTCTTCCCTCTTGAAAAGGATTATATTTTGAAGAAAGTGCGACAAAGTTGCTTCAGAGTATTGAAGAACAATTTATGAGAATGCAGATGGATGAGGAAGAAAAGTAAAATGGATGATGAAAGGTCTGCTTTTTGAATGTATTACTGCTTTAGCAGCTGCTTCCAGAATACGTTCAACTTTCCAAAATAAATTCAAGTTTTATTACTTATCTCAACCAAAAAAACATGGAAAAGATCAATTGTTATTATATTTGTATCAATGATCTACCTCCTTGTATATTAGTATAACCTAGTTGTTTGTCCTGATTTCATATCTCCAAAACACTAGAATTCATCCTTACAATTGAGACTACTTTGAGCAATACATAAAAGGCCTAAGCAAATGTGCCTAAATTAACTAAGTAAATTGAAATAAAAGTACTAAATGATATTCCAAGATCCAGCCTGCAGCATTCCAATCAAAATTGTTCACATGGCGTCCTGTTATCAGTGAGTGATTGGTTGTTTAAAGTATTCCCAGAAGTATTGGTTATCAATTCAAGTTAAGACACTGACAACATATGTGATAAATATTCATCCAGACTGCATTCAAATCCCATCTGTCTTCCTCTTACCGCTGATTGTTTGGGCTATGTGCCAAGCAATAAACTAGAAAATCATAATCATCAAACATTAAAGTTGGAAATTAATGGCCAATTTCAGCAAACTTAAATCTATATGGCTTAAATTCTGATTTGTAAAATTCCTTCACTTTTGAGCAGTTTGTTTAGGCCCCCAGGTCCTCGAAGAAGTTACATGAGGATGACAAATATGTTCTTTCTACTCTGACATTATTCATTTGTGATTCTAACAATTTTAGAACCAAGGCATGTGAAAGAAATTTCCAATTAATGGCCTCCCCATTTGTTTCTCTTTGTTTCATCACCACTGTGTTTTTTTTTTATACTTTGCAACTAATGCACGGATTACCTACTTACGTATGTTTGTTCTTTTTTGAAGCTCTGTCAGTAATACTACCCTTCACTAATATTTTTTTCATGATGTATATAGATTCGTGATTTTGACTATAATCTTGATGCACAAGAGAGTCAGAAGATAGAGCGTGAAAAGCTGATCCAAGATCAGGAGACAATGATAATTGAGAAGCTCTCTTATGCAATGGTGCTATACTAGTTACCAAGAGGTCTATGACTCTATGCTTTTCTGAAATTAGTTCCCTCTTATGTAAATCTATGACATCAGTTTCTTATGTGGTCTAATGCACGTTACCTGGGAAGGATGGGGGCATATTTTCTGACTTTTTTTTTTTTTTTGGGACTTAAATTTGGTTTGTTTCTAATGCACCTCCTTTGATATAACTGGCAGAACTATAAATCTCATCATTGATATAGTTCAGCAATTAAAAAATCAACTTGGCAAAATATAATGTAAGATATCATCATACCTTAGATCCTGCAGTGCCAAAATATAGCCAAGAACCAACTAGGACATGGAATAAAACTCCATAGAGTTCTGAGAGCTGATTCATGTCATCATGTGTTTGTTGTGATGTGGAACTTAAAACTATTTGATCTACTTTTTCCAAATTTTTTTATAGACTGGAGCCAATTAGAGGTTATAGCAAAATATATTCAGAGAATCACCTTCATTTGTTAGACTCAATGTGATAACCAAATTTACCTTTTAATGTTTAGTGGCGAAAATGAAGTTCAATTTCATTAGCTGTCTATTCCATAGCTTTTCCATAATTCTTTTTTTTTTGACTTATTATTCCTACGTCATTATCACAGTAATAACTCTAATTTGAAGCATCTTGTTTTCAAAAATCTATATGGTGTGTGCGATCTGTTTGAATTTGTGTTTGATTTGTTCTATTGCAGGTTTTTAGTTCCTGGATGCGCTTCTGTGCTGTACAGGTCTTTAGTGAAACTGTGAAAGTATTCTCAGATATGGCCCGCCACCATCATTTCTAGTAGTTATATTGCATCTCTTATTCTGTCTCTTCTTTTCTCCCTCGCTCTTTTAAATTTTTTCAGTATGTTAATTGTCACCTCCTGTAAAAAAGTGAGAAGAAAGTTCTGTCCGTTCTTGAGGAAATGTGTAGCAGTCCAAACAGTTACTACTTTCAGTTGCTTTTTAGCTTTTCTTCATACAACTCAAGAAACTTTGGCTGCCCTTTTTTTTGACAAAATTTATAAGCCTGTGACCATGTTGGACTCCAACTAGATTTGGCTGAAGCTGTCTAATATTCCAGTAAGTTTTTTTTTTTTTTTGATAAGAGTTATGTTGTGTCACCTCATGACTTTGTTGTATCGTAATTTTAAAAAATGAGAAGAAAAGCCACACATGGCTTCTTTTTTCTCATTATTGAAAAACTTTGATATGAAGGAACAAATGCAATGCTCTGCATGTGTGTAGTAGTAACTGTCAAAACGGTTGTGGATGGTTTGTCACCTATCCAAACCAAGGCAGATGCATTGTTTTCTGTTAAACAAGTCAAACAATTCGTTGTGAAGGCCACTCTCTTTATGGTCCCAGAAATTCCTGAACTCGGATTTTAGTAAAATATTTTACTGTAGAAAGCTTTTGTTGTCATCATTATCTTTTCTGTGTTGCTGCAGCACATACCGGAAAACTGAGGATGAAGAAAGGAATGGGCCGTTTTGCAGGCGAAGCAGATGCGCATCCTTATGTCTCCTTCACTATAAATCTTATTTAAGGTGAGACATTGAAGTGTCACTGTCCATTTGCAAGCCATTGTGTTGTTTTATTGGCCTTGGGAAATAATGACATTCTATCCAAGTAAATTGCCCAATTCTTTTCTTCCTTAAGAAGCATATGCTTAAAAATAATTTTGACCAAACGGAACTGGCGGTTCTGGTTCCGAAACCGGAACCGGAACTGGCGGTTCTGAACCGAAACTGGAACCATAAACTTTGTTGTTAGAGGCTGTATT
This sequence comes from Plectranthus barbatus, assembly GCA_026898455.1. Classification (NCBI taxonomy): domain Eukaryota; kingdom Viridiplantae; phylum Streptophyta; class Magnoliopsida; order Lamiales; family Lamiaceae; genus Plectranthus; species Plectranthus barbatus. The sequence goes on from JAPKLW010000321.1 coordinate 564,761, forward strand.
TTTGACGAATGCATTATCAGCAAGAAATAGACATGGGAATGGAATACGCCATTTTCGTCCGAAGTTTTCAGATTTTTGTTATTTGCCCTAGTGTGAACTTGAAGGCAGCAAGCTGAGTGTGATCATGACTAATGCATAACGTTGAGATGTTGACATCCACCAACAGTTTTGGTAGGGAAAGACTAAACCAAATAAAACACTGTTAGCTAGTGATTTTGTTGCTAGAATCATATGAATACGCATGAGACATGTTGCGGGAGGGAAGGAAAATGTACCCTCAGCAAGTTGGCAAATTGACACACAGGAAAGTGAGTGTGGTGTTAGTGTAGTAGCCCTAGAGATGTGGATCACATAAACTTACAGACTGTGGTATAGAGTGCCCTCTGATTCTCTACACAACATTGCACATGTTATGAAATCTTAGGTTCATTATGAGTCATAGCAAAGTTTGTCATTACAAGAAATGTCAACTTCTACTTGAGTATATATATGGGTGCGTTCAAATCTGAACTCTATGAACTTAATTACTGTGTGGGTGATACATCATTACAACGTGTAAGATACTTAATTAATTACTTTTTTTATAGTAATTCATTATAATGAAGTACTATAGTGAAGTATCATGCAAATGTCTTCTAATGAAGTATCATACATTATGTAATGAAATCACATACATTATAAATAGGAATAGATCCTAGACCCTTGATTTTGATGGATGAATGATCAAAATTGAATTTTTTAGATTGACATTTGTTTATTTTGATGTGGGTGGTTATGCAATTCAATGAAGCATAACATAATAACTAAAGAAGCGTAATACACTAACTAATCAAGCATCATTAGTATTTTAGATTTTTATCTTTAATATATTTTTTTTAATTTTTGATTTCCATCATTGTATTTTTAGATCGTCATTTTATCTAAAAAAAATTTCACTTTTATTTGAATTTTGTTCATTTTATCTTAAACTTATTTCATTGCTCATTCTCAAATTCGCATGGTAGCAACATTTCTCATATGATCAATTCCTTATATATATGTATATATCTTTGGGATGAATCCTGAGCTCAATGTAAGTATGAGAAATCTGGTATGGATGTTTATCATCATAAGCCAGAGATAGGTACACTAATTATTCTTTCTTAGAGGGTCCACTAAATTATATGCATCTCAAAACTATAATTTGGGTATCCCATGAGTTAGTGAGGTTTAAAAGCTCTGTTTTATCTTTGCCCCTTTTTTCTAGCGTTCTGCATTATTGTACTTTGAAAAGACTTAACAATTTTTGACATCATTTGTCTTGTATGAAAGTTTGATGGTTTGTTTACCCACCTCTGAAATGTATTGAAGGCTGTGGTCCTTATTTTACTGCCCCAATCTAGACCTAAGCTACCCACCCCTAAGATACCCTATGCCATGGCACGCTAAATAATGAATATACTTTATTTGAATGCATATTCATGGCTCATTATTTCTTGAATTAAATTATATTGATTGGTATTCATTATATGTGATGTTTGTTTGTACTGAAATAAGAAACCTGCTCAATTTCAATTTTCTTGGATTTATTTATGAGAGAGAGAGAGAGGTTGGGATAGGACAAGCAACCCATGCCAAATGAGGACACTAGTTTGCTAAGTGTAAGGGAGATATGGAATTCCATATCCCTTCACCAACAATCCACCTCCACCAAATGGAGCTCTGCTTCCTCAACTCTAGGTATAGGTCTTTTCCAAAACATCTTGTTTGTCATTCAACTGTAAATACCTTTAAATAAAAGATTTCGAGATAGATCCTTTGTTCCGATACCCTATTCATATTAATTCACATTTCTTAAGATTTGTGGAACTAAAAACCATTGAATTTGGATATGGTAAAATAGCTCTTGTGTGGGGAACGATTTATTTGACGATTTTCGCAATAACTCTATTTATGATAAGCCAAAACAATCATTTTTAGTCTAAACTATTCATTTTTTTTAATTTTATGTCCGAACTATCAAAAAAATATACAAATCTAGGACGAAGAAATTTTCATTCATCGGATAACTGACAGAGCATTGCCGGAAACCCATAATTAAATAAAATGACACTAAAAATCAAATGGGTTTCCAGTATGCTCTGTCAGCTTTCTGATGCCGGAAACTTTTTTGTCCTAAATTTAAATAATTTTTTTATAATTCGGACATAGAATTGAGAAAGAAAATAGTTGGTACTAAAAATAAAAAATGGCGGATAATTTAGACTAAAAATAATGTTTTGGCCGAAAAATACAAAATGTACTACTCATATTCTTTAATTAATTTGAAGAAAAATATTAAAAGAAGATGACTTAGTTTGCCATTTTTTTAAAGAACATAGAATATATTAATTTAAAACACACATTTAAATATCATGTAGTATCTCGAACTCATAATTTTTCGAGTACATGAAAAACGTTTTCACCACTTGCATCTTAAACGGGGGACTGCCATTTTCTGGTAGCATGCAAAATGCAATCACACAACTTGCCTTCTCCATTATTCTAGCTTTTATATTTGCTTATCCATTTCTCACTCTGCATTTCTTTTGTCACGTTTGTTGGCGGATGCCTTTCTAGATGTATATACCAAACGACAAAAATTAAATTTAAATTTAATTGGATAATAATTTATTGTAATCGAATCTTGCATGTTAGATAAAGGTTAGTTCAATTGAAATATTATTTTTCAGTTGTAAGTTAAATTAAATGCATGTTTTTCGATGGATATTTACTGATTAAATAATCCAAATTTTATGAAACTAATACATAAATTAATGAGATGAAATGAAGATTATATATTTTTATGTGAGGTGGGGATTAATAATCCGAAATTTGCCGACATGAAACAAACGATGGATTGATTATTACACAAAATAGTGCCAATAAAAAACAACAGCTACATGATATTATTAATTAATGCCAAAACATTTGCAGATGAACTAATTTTTAATGTTTTGACTTATTAAGACCCAAGAAACATTTTTGTCTCAACCTAGCAATATAAATCTATAATATTCAAACTCTAACCTATTTGACAATTTATTAACATTCATTTTATTATTATTATTTAAACTTTTAAATACCGACATACTACCAAATTTCTACTTGTTACATATAATATATGTAGATAGGGTTCTATAAATGGAAGATTCGGTTCAAAATCCAGCCAAATCAACAAAATTGAACTTGAACTAAATAATGAATAAATAAATCATTAGGCAGGCCTAAACGGTTTAGGCGGATTTTATCCTACTCAAATGGGTTGACCCATCCCAAATAGGGTTTATTATTCCCAATTAGCGTATATTATATGGGTTTGGGTTTGGGTTAATGGATAAAACCCGCCTAAATCGTTTAGGCCTGCCTAACCCAAGAACTTCCCTAACTTAAAATTATATTTTCAAACACAATTAATTAATTGAGGAAACAATAATGTTCAATCAATTCAATTTTAACTGAAAACCCAATACCAATATTTGATTTTAAATTTTGGACTGATATGATTGAAAATCTTTATCATCTGAATGTCTTAAGGTATTGGGAATATAATGTTTAAATAATCGAGTTAATAATAACACGTGTTTAGAGATATAAATCACATAATCATATGTTATGTAATTGGACAATTATCCTCCTAATTGTCTTTGTCTCGCCTAAAGGCTCCCTTAATTAGCTTAGCTTCTTCATGGCCAGATAGATGAAAAAATTGAAAATTTTTCTTTGTTTTGGGTGCAGTGGTAAAAATATTCTACTTATGATCGAGAGGTCATAAGTTCGAGCTTCCATAAGGACATGTAGAGAGTGTGTGTTTAAATTAAATGCTAAAATTTAAAAAAAGTTGAAAATCAAATAAATTGTTATAACTTGGAATAAAAAGTTCCGAGATTGATCGATTCATATTTTTGTCATCTACTATAAAGTGAATCCAAGTTGAAAACGAGAGACATTTATTAATTTTTTTTAAAAAAAGGGACCATGGGCCAAGAGAGTACGAGTTAATAATTAAGTTGGTGTAACATATCATTCACCATTCAATATATATTGCTAATTAACGATCATATTATATAGCTGGCAACACCACATATATATATTTTTAATTTAACGTGCGAATTTATTTATAATAATAATTACATATGGTGTAACATATCATTCACCATTGAACATTTTCACATGCACCTGAGTTATTGTATTACTTTTATTACATCATTCCTAATTTGCAATCTTATTACATAATACATATAATAATACCATGTTTATGTACACATGAGATGATGCAAATGGCTGTCTTCGATAGAGCTCACAATTTTTGGCACAACACGAACCCGTACAATAATAATAAGTAGGGGTGTACACGGTCCGGTTTGGCCGGTTTGAAGGTCGAAGTATGGACCAAACCAAATAATACGGTTTGAAAAATTCTCAAACCAAACTGGCCAAATTAATTTTTCAAACCAAACCAAACCAAACCAAATAAAACGGTTTGGTTCGGCCGGTTTAACGGTTTGGAACATGACTTTAACGAGCAAAGTCAAAACATAAAAAAAAATTCTATTTTTAGCAATAATTTATTTGAGAAATTAAAAAAATAAATAATGGTTCTCATCGACAAAGTACAAGACAATCATAATAGAAACAAACAATTTATGACATCAATATATAATAGTTCATATCTCATTCTCAAACATAATACTCCCTCCGTCCCGGCTGAATTGTCCCGGTGACTTTTGGCACAATAACCAAGGAGTGTGAGTGTAAAGTAAGTTGAGTGGAATTAATATTTTATTGTTGAGTGTGAAAAAGTTGCCTTTTTAAGTAATGGGACAATTGAGGTGGGACGGACGAAAAAGGAAAGTGGGACAATTGAGGTGGGACGGAGGGAGTAGTTCGTAAAAGGTCACATTATTACGATGCGACAATGGTGAAGCCGACCAACGCTTGAATTAAATTGTGAGATTGTAATATTGGATAGTTTAAGGTTTATTTTAAATTTCAATAAATAAATAAAAATGTAGGAGAAAAATAAAAATTCTATGATTTTGCACAGTATAGGATTCATATTTATTCCGAGAAGATAATAAGGGTAAAAAGAGAGACGTTTACAAATAAATAAATAAAAATTTGTAAATAAAAATATAGGAGAAAATAAAATATATGATGTTGCGTAAAGGATTTGAACTTGTACATTTTAAAATTCAAAGTATAGCTTGAACCACTACACTAAATGTACTACATTAATATTTTTAGTACAATATATAATTTAAATATTTATTAAAATTATAAACGGTTCGGTCCGGTCCAAACGACCGGTTTCTGTACTCAAACCATGGACCAAACTAAATTATACGGTTTGAAATTTACGGTCCGGCCGGCCGATTAATTCACTTGCCAAACCGGCCAAACCGGCCAAATCATTTCGGTTCGGCCGGTTTGGCCGGTTTGGACCAAACCGTGTACACCCCTAATAATAAGCATGAACGTACACCACACGACTCGTTAAGTTCTAAATACGATAATATCTGACACAATAATGATATTAACACACACAAATTGTCAGCTCTACACTTAGTGCTAAAAATTTATGATGCGACACGAACAATAATAATGGGCACAAATACGACACGACCCATTAAATTTAAACATGACTATAATATCCCTCAAAAAAAAAACAAAAAAAAACATGACTATAATAACATCTGATATGATAATAAATCGACACGCACGAATTGTCAGCTTTAATCTTAGAGTCAGTAGACTTATGGGGCAAGTGGTACAAATCTACATAACTTGTTGTCCCAAAATGTGAATAAAAAGGAATTTGTGGGTCATCTCACTAATTGTCTTTTCTTTCTCTTTTTGGCAAAGTTGAATGGAATAAATTAAAGTGTGAGTAGATGGAGGAACAAGATAGGCCAAGAACCCAAACATGAGGTCAAATCTAATAATTAATCCAACAAATTATAACTCCAATAATTAAACTTATTGACTAATCACTATATTTAATGATTCTAATTAAGTTATAAACCATAAATTAAATCAAAAGTAGGATTTCCTCATAAATGCCACATGCCATGCCTCCTTTATGAATGCTGCCAAACACCATGTTTTGTGCTTTTCTTCCAACAATTCTTTCCCCAAATCTCATTTGGATTAGGTTTTAGACATGATGTTTCTTCTTAATTTCCTAGACTTTTATTAGGCATTTTCTTCATCTTGCTTCACAAATATATGAATGGGATGACAATATTCTATTCAAGTTTATTTATCATGAAAATAATTATGATGCGAGTGGATTTCATGCTAAAAGTTAATTAATTGTGTTAATACGAATGAATCTATACCATTCATCTAAAAAAATCAATGGTTGATATTAAATTTATTTTCCAAGAATTCATTCTTAATTGCTTTATAAATCATGCATATATAATTAAGCACGAACGAGAATGCTTAATTTTTTCAATCTTTGATGCTTTACTATCAACCATTAATGCTATCAATCCAACGGGTGATATTCATTCCTATTTAACACAAACTTTAATGATTAAATCTTAGTTTACAAAACTTAATTAATTCAGTGAATATGGGCAAAACCAACTAAAGTAAACATTCAACTGTAAAATCCCAACAACAACAAAAAAAAAACAGTAAATTTAACTGAAATAACCGATCAACTAAATGCCAGAAATACAAAGATAATATTTTTTTTTCTTTTTTTTGTTTTACATCATTTTTGGTTAAATTTACAAATGCAGGAGCATGTGCTGAGTCAAATTCTGAGTAGGAACAAAGGAATTTCTGATAAAGATATATATATCTGCAGCTCCATAGAATTATATCCCACTACAAGAAAAGTAGTAAACAACAACAGTGAAAAGACAACATTTTTTGTTAAAAAGTGTTGTCGTAGACATAAAAAGTGTTGTTAAAAATAAAAGTGTTGTCTTTTAACCCAAAAATATGCTAAAAGACAACATTTTTACTGTAGCGTTGTTATTTACGTGTTGTCTGATTATCGAAACAACAACACTTAAATTTATATGTGGTTATTTATACGTTGTTATTCAATTATTTTTATTTTTTATATTTTAATGTGTTATTAATTATTTTTACATTTAATTAGTTAATTCAACATTATTATTTTGAAATCCCCTTCCAGCCGTAAGTAACCCTCCCGGCCCTCCCAGCCCTTCGCAAATCGATCCTCCCTGCACCACCGTCGCCAGCCGCGCCTGTGCCACCGCTCCTCTGCTGAACCAAAGCGCCTGCGCCACAGTCCGTGCAACAGTCGGCACTGCAAAACCGCCCAGCCCCTTCCACCCGTAAGTAACCCTCCCGGCCCTCCCAACCCTTCGCAAATCCATCCTCCCTGCACCACCGTTGCCAGCCGCACCTGTGCCACCGCACCTCTGTAGAACCAAAGCGCCTGCGCCACCGTCCGTGCAACACTCGGCATTGCAAAACCGCCGCACCTCGCGGCGCAGAGCTATGCAGTTATGGGGTGATACATGTGATTTTACTAAGAAGGTAATGGAGATGGGGCGAAGAGATCCAAGAAAAGTGGTATATGCTGCAAAGATAGGGTTTGCATTGGCCCTTGTATCATTGTTGATGATGTTCTGTAAAATGCCTGTTCAAGATGTTTCGCAGTTTTCAATCTGGGGAATCTTGACTGTCATCGTGATGTTTGAGTTCAGCATAGGTTAAGACCAACGATCACAATCCTTTCTTGTTAATTGTAATGAAAAAATTTCGAAACTAAACAAAATCTTTGCATATCTCATGGCTTGTGCAGGAGCAACTGTCATCAAAGGATTCAACCGTGGTTTAGGCACAATCTGTGTTGGGATGCTTGCCTTCCTCTTTGCAGGCATGGCTCTCTTGGCTGGGCCATGGGAGAAAGTCGTAATCATGATAAGCTTCTTCATCACGGGTTCTTGAATGAGTACTAGCTTTCATCTGTTTGTGTTAAATGGAATCTAAAATTCTAGCTAGTTTTTCTCTGCATTATGTTTGTTTGCAGGATGTTGTGCAACATACCTCAGAGTGATATCATGTCTATGGTTAGAAGAGCCGTCGCACCAAATTTGGGAAAATTTGCTGCAAGCTGCTTATCTCAAGAGTGATATTATGTCTATGTTTGAGGATCTTACACAGGTTGGTTAGTTAGATTTTCAGTGCTACTCATTGATGCTGTGCCTAGATATCATTATGGAGGATGATAAGCTAAATTAACTTACCTATATTGTTTACAATCAGTTACAGTTACATGGATGGAAATGTGTCTGATCATCATTTCTTGTACCAATATGTTTATTTTGTTGTAGCTTATATATTTGTGTGAAGTTGAATATACTGCTATTCATGATTTTGATTATGAAAAGGCTGAATTGATGGACGTAATTGTAAGTTTTCAATTTGAAATGCTTGTTCTATTTTGAAGTTGATTATAGTGCTTCCAGAGTATCGGAACCTCCCCTTTGATGTGTTAGTTCCTTTTCAGGATAGTCATAGTATGATATTATTTTCTACTTGTCTGCTAATTTGATTGTATATCCCATTTATTCTAGATATCTGTAGTCAAACCATACTACATAAATGCGGTGGTATTCGCTTGGGATGTAGATATATACTTGTTTTTGTTTATATGTTTGTGAATGGGGTATGATGGGTGTACATTATATTTCTAGTTTATGTCGTCCGAGTTGTTATTCACATCTGTTTCTTAAATTGATGCTATTATTTTTTCTTTTTATTAGAATGAGTTCTTTTTGTAATTAAATTTCATTTTTCTTGTGTTTCTAGGACGGATTTGGTTCCTGCTTATGTGCGCCTACTTTGAGATAACGAAGTGGAAGTCCGAATAGCAGCCTACGGAAAAAGTTACAAAGATCTGTAGGATTCTTGATCCGGAGCTTGCTATCCAGCATATCCTTCCCTGCGTAAAGGTAACCTTGTAGGTGAATCTAGCTCAACATGTACACTGGTCACTGAATTTAGTGTCCTTATTCCTATTATCTTTGTTTTTAGGAATTATCATCTGATTCTTCACAGCATGTAAGAGCTGCTTTGGCGTCTTTCATTATGGGAATGGCTCCTCTGTTGGGAAAGGTAAGTTTTTGGGTTTAATTTGGAATTACTTATTATTCATGAGTGCATAGCTTTGGGGCAGGATGTTAGTTTTCTCTGAGTTGCACTTAATCAAATAGCTTTATCATTTTCATATTAAAGATATTTTGGCACATGTTGCTGAGACATACTACAAATGCTTTTGCTAGTATAACTTCATACATTAGGTTGCTTATAATCGAACCCAATAAGATGAAGCATGATTAATTTTGTTTAATACTAATATTCATTATCTGTTTTAAGTTCCCTATGAATTATGAATATTGACCATTTTGTTTGATGCTGGATGCAACCATTGAACAACTTCTTCCCATATTTCTCTCCATCTTGAAATATGAGTTCCCTGATGTTCGCCTCAATATCATTAGCAAAACTTGGATCAAGTCAATCAGGTCTTTGATGCCCCTATTTGATTCTCTTCTCTCCTATTTTAATTTATGCGTGTTGCACTTATTATTCTTCTTTCTACTCATGCAGGTTATTGGAATTGATCTACTCTCTCAATCATTGTTACCAGCTATTGTCGAGCTGACTGAGGATAGACATTGGAGAGTTAGGCTTGCCATCATAGAATATGTACCTTTATTCCATAAATATTAGACGAATCATTTTAATTTTTGAATTGTAATTTTGGCATATAGATTGATTTGAATATTTATGAGTGTGATTAATATTAAGATGTTTGATATTTATGAATATTATTTTTGTATATTTGTGAGTAGAATATGATGATATGGATTTTGAATATTGTGATTTTTGTATTTGATTATACATTGTCTTTTTTACAATGGACAATATTTTTTTGTAGAAAAGGCAACGGTTTATAACTGTTGTCTTTTCTACAAAAGACAACGGTTTAAAATCGTTGTGTATTATGAGAAAAGACAACAGTTTTTTTTCTAAAAGACAACGGTTTTCAACCGTTGTCTTTTGTAGAAAAGACAACTGTTGGAAAACTGTTGTCTTTCAGCGAATACTTTTAACAACACCCCCTACAACAACACTTCCGAATACCTTTTAACAACAGTTTTTAACCGTTGTTGTTCACTGTTTTTCTTGTAGTGTCCACAGATTTTTTTCTACCCCTTTATTCATCATGTTTTCTCATCCGACAATAATTCAATCGATACAACTTTGATTCCTCTTTTCTTTAATTAGAAAAATCATGCATGATGCATCCTTTTCTCCATCAATCGAATTCTTACAACGTTGCCTGAAAAAAAAAAAAAAAGATTCATGGTAGACAAAACTCAATTTAATTCAGCAAGAAATTAATTTCTATGATCAAAGATAATATTTTTGAAATATTGACATATTTAGATTTTAAGAATTAATCAATGCTATAATGATCATGATCAATATATAATTATATATACTACTTTGTCAATGTGGCCTTTTCTGGATTCTTGGAGAAGAAAGTAAAGCAACCAAGAAAAGGGTGAGCTTCAAAAGTAAGTAGAAAGGCAAAATTAGTTCTTAGTTCACATTTTTTTTAATATATACTCCTTCCGTCCCATTTATTAGTCTCATTTCCTAAAAAGGCAACATTTTTCCCACTCATCAATAAAATATTAATTCTTCTACACTAATGCACATTGGTTATTGTGCACACTCCTCCGTCCCTAATATAATGGGACGGAGGGAGTATTTAAATTCAAATTTTGAGACAGTGAGTGAGTGCTAACCAGATGGTTGTAGGGCAGATGCTGGAAACAATATATATTAATGGAATGAAAACAGGCTGTTGTTGATTCCTGGCTCATTCATAATTCTTTGTCTATGCTCATCCACTTCCCACAAGCTCTGTCTGCTTCCCTGAAAATGATATATATATTTTGTCCATCTTAGATACATGGGCATGTATATATTATAATATATATATAGATAGATATATGGAATTTAGAAATTTTTTTAAAAAAAAATTTAAAGATTTGTGCATGCATATATATACCTGTGGCTGGGGGAGATCATTTGGGAGTTGGGCTTGTTGGAGCAGAAAAAGATTATTATCAAGAAAATTATAACTACTGCCTGTTGTGGGGCTGCATTCTTGCATGCTTGCCATTGGGGATGGAAACTCACTTAAATCCTGCATGCAAATTTATAACATATTTGTAATATATATCAGTATGTATGTATGTATGTATATATATATATTATATATAGATAAAGATAAAATCTGTACCTGATCAGGCCTAACCATGAATGATTCTAAGTCCACCCCAAAGTCATAAAACATTGGATTGACAGAAGCTAGCTTCATTGAGAGAAACTGCATAAATTTTAAATTTGTATATATATGTTAGGGTATGATATAGATATATAATTATGAATATGTATAAAAAGGAAAGAAAATTTAGAATAAATAATCACCTCAACTTGGTTTTGGAGGGATTGGACATAGTTGATAATTTCATCCAACATGAGGGCCTTTCCAGTTACCTGTTTGTCACACAAAACCACATGAAGCTGTCAACAAAAATCACATCTAAGCAAACATCATCAATTAATATATTCTATCCAAACAAATTAATCAAATTATGTATTAATTAGACAAAAAAAAAAAAAATGGATTTCACCTTGTCACAACCAGGAACAAGAGCCTGTAGCAGCTTCATTCTTTCACTTATTCTCTCTCTCCTTACCTAAAATAATTAAAACTTCATTTACTGATAATAAAAAAAGGAAAATGGTAGGTGAGAATTTTGAAGTACCCTCTCAGCAAGACTGTGGCTATCAGTAGCTTGGCCCCTCCTAGCTCTTACATGAATGTAGTCTGCTTTATTTTCCTCTTTGGAATTATTCTTCTCTTCTTCTTCATCATCTTTTATTTTCTTCTGCTTCTTTCCCTTCACTTCTCTCTTATCCTATATTTACATGAAACCAAAAAGAAAGAAAGAAAGAAAGCCCACTTCAGTTATTACATCATAAACACATAAAACTCAGACTAATGTAAAAAAAAAAATCTCAACTTTAACCTTGGACTGAGCAGAATTTGCAGAAGTGGCTGCTTTGCATTTCCTCTTCTTGTTATGCTTATCAGTGACGACGGAAGAGGAATTGTCCATGCTGTTCTTGTTCACAACAGAAGCATCATTATCAACAAGATCTTGATTAATCAGGTTTTGTTGATTGAAGCTGTGATTTGCAAAATGATGAAGAAAGGGTGGAGACATGGGCGGCATGATATTCTTGGTATTAGTGGTGGAGGGAGAGGGAGAGGGAGAGGTTGGGAGGAAAACTGAGTCAAGGAGAAAAGGGTGGTGCTGCTGAAATGAAGTTGAAGAAAAGGCTGCCATTTTTTCTTCTTTTTTTTCTTTTCTTGCTTTGGAATTGGAACAAACTGAGCTATAGAAAGTGATGGAAGAGAGATTCTTCACAATTGAGGTCTGGTTTTTTGTTGATGATTATGATATTCTCTCTCTTTAGAAAAAAAAAAGACTTGATATAATATTTGAAATTGTGGGTCTGATTCTGATACAATGTCGAGAATGCGCAGGTATATATATAAGCGCTGGAGAGAGAGAGAGAGAGCATCTTAATATTTTGGAAAATATACCCATTCTTGTCCATGCAGTGAGTTAATGAACTCCACTCCCACAATATTTGACTAGTCTACCCCCTCCGGATTCGGGCTATTCGGTTTAGGTCAAATTTGAATTGAAATTTTTTTGGATTTTAAAAATCTTGATTTTAACCCTAATTTTAATTTTTAGGTTTTTGAATTATTTCGTTGAATTGATGAGTTTATGATTTTTTTTATTTTTAATAGATTATAAATTTTTTTTATGTCATTGAATATTTTTTCCCTTTATAAATCTTTTAATAATAAAAAATATATGAAATATTATTTCTTTCTTTAAAATTTTTAAAACACATCACAGACTCACAGTCTTATTGTATTCATTTAAATATAAAAAATATATAATAGAATATGTTTTACTCATAATTGAATGTTTTTAAGGGTTTAATTATCCATACAAGCTATTTACATTATATGACTTAAGATTTGATCGAGAAATGTAATATTGAATATTAGAAGTGAATTTTTATAATAAATTATAATAAAAAATATTTAATAAAGAGTTAATCGGATAAGACCGCCCCCACCTAGTTTTGGACTCAACTCTATAGTGCCTCAAATTATTTGATTAAAATTTATTACGGGCAAAGTATTTTAACCCTAAGTCACATTTTGGTTCGGTTTAAATTTAATCGTGCTAACTTGCAGATTTTGGGTTAAATTGACATAACCCAATGAAATATGTCATATTTGTAGTAAAATAAAAGTTGATAATTAAAATTAAATGATAAATTAATCCAGGCATGATCATGATAAATGATCACATATTTTAGCATTTAACAACTTCCAAAATATTCAACTTAGGAAGGAGGAGTTCATATGCATACTTTTTTTTTTTTTTTTTTTTTTTTGCCTTATATTTATATTATTGGTTAGTTCACTTTATCCATAAATAATATAACACATGTACAAAAAGCCGATATATATAGAAAAAATATCTTAAAGATTCATATGTGGATATCATAATGAAAATCATTTGAATTAAATGATAAAGACTCCACATATAAAGACTTTTAAATAATAAATACAGGATTAATTGATAAAACTAGTTTCAAAGGGTGAGATTTATGATTTATTGCTAACATTTTAAGAAAATAGAGTACTTTTTTTTTTCTCAATATATATGTTGCACGATTTTTTCCCATATCCATAGCTTGTTTTTTCATTCAAACATAGTGCTTTACTGCTTTTAATGATGGCATCATTTAGAAAATTGCATCTATTTTTTTAATGAAAAAGACATTTTTGTAAATAAACGTTAATGATAGGTGGCATATCCAAGAACTTAGAAATTTGGAGTATAATACATGAATAAAATAAAATGGACACTATGGGACAATTATAAATATAATATGTAAAAAGTATATATCTAAATAATAATAAGGTTATAGATATTTAATAAAAAGAATATCTTTTGGGACACACAAGTTGTATCATATATATTCTAATTCATTACATTTATCTTATTATTTGATTATATTTACTACATTGCTCTCGGATATCACATCGGTATTTTAAAAATGTACTCCTTCCATTCCATTATAATTGTCATGTTTCTTTTCGACACTGAAATTAAGAATTGTGAATGTAGAATGAGTTAATAGGATTAATATTTTATTGTTGAGTGTAAAAAAATTGTCATTTTTTGAAATATAATAATTCAAGTGGGACGGATGGAGTATATGGTAAGTATATTTAGGTATTTACAATCAAATCACGACGTGATAAAAATCATTTTAAAAAAATTTATTTCTCATGGATCAATTTTTTTCTCTATGTTGATATTGAGAGACCGTGGTTATATGAAAGACCAGTCAATGGAAAATGAATTAATGAGTTGTGAAGAACAGTTGAATATGTCAGTTTGCTTTTTTCGTATCCTTTAATTCAGTGAATCAGATGCATGTCTAATTGACTACGCTCATACTCCCTCCGTCCCGGCTGAATTGTCCCGGTGACTTTGGGCACAATAACCAAGGAGTGTGAGTGTAAAGTAAATTGAGTGGAATTAATATTTTATTGTTGAGTGTGAAAAAGTTGCCTTTTTAAGTAATGAGACAATTGAGGTGGGACAGACGAAAAAGGAAAGTGAGACAATTGAGGTGGGACGGAGGGAGTATTAATCATTACAACTCTACTCCGTACATACATTTTAGGGTAAATAGGGGAAAATACTCTAAATTATTCGCGTTTTTTTTTTTAAATACCTTAATTTATTTTCATAAATTAAAAATATCTAAATATTTACTTCTATTTATAAATAATATTCTAATCTATTGATATTTTGGGAAATACCGTAATGTATTATTATTAGTTAAAAATATCTCAATCTTTAATTTCGTTTAAAAATTATATCACAACGACAAATATTATTATACAAAGATGGCAGTCAATACAACTATCTTCGTCCGTATTAAATTTAATGTATTAAACAATCGATATTTGCTATATATTCTAAAAAAGTATTTAAACTTCATATTCTAAAAAGTATTTAAATACTTTTCAGAAGATAAATGCATTTGAATATATATCAAATATAGATTGTTTAGTACATTAAATTTAATACAAACGATGATAGTTGTTTAGACTGTCATCTTTGTTTGAGGCAATAATATTTCTCATTTTGGTATAATTCATAAACAAAATTAAAGATTTGAGTATATTTAACTAATAATAATACATTGGAGTATTTTCCAAAATATCTATACATCTGGGTATAATTCATAAATGGAAGTAAAAATTGGGCTATTTTTAACTTATGAAAATAGATTGAGGTATTTTTCCGAGAACGTCAAGAGTTTAGGGTATTTCCCCTTATGATCAGGTGAGAATGAAACTTAGTATTAGGGGTGTTCGCGGTCCGGTTCGGCCGGTTTTGGGAAAAAATCTTGGTCAAACCAATAAGTACGGTTTGAGATTTTTTCAAACCAAACCGGCCGAATAATTTAGCTAAACCAAACCGGCCAAACCATATAAAAACGGTTCGGTCCGGCCGGTTTTACGGTTTGAAATGAAACTTGTTCTAAATTTCAACAATGCACTATAATATATATATATATATATATATATATTAAAACAAGAAGGAGGGTATGTATGAAAAATATTATTATGTTAAAAAACAGTTTGATGTACTAAAAATTTATGCATAAAAATAGAGTTAATGTAACAAGTATTGATTTATTATAAGACTGTATAAGATGTTTACTTTAAATTTATGAGATAATATATTTGCGAATTATAAATAATATTTTTTTAAGATATATAACTTTGACAATATATAAATAAATAAATAATTAACAATAAAGTAATTAGAAAATTATCTATGTGAATATTAATAATAATAATAATAAGTACACATAAAATAAGTATATCATACTTATATATTATATTACATTTGTAAACATTCATATTATCTTATGGAGTAAATGTTTTAAATGAAAAAAATAAAAATGGGTAGAAAATGTATGAAAGAGGGATCGAACACAGGCCAACGCACAAAACCAAGCCACAATAACCAACTAATCTATACACAGTACTAATAACATTTCTAAACAAATATATATAAATATGTATACGGCCGGTCCGGTTGAAACGACCGGTTTGGGCCATCAAACTGGAACCGAACCGGTTTTGACCGGTTTTAAAATTTCCTAACTGCCAGTTTGAAAATTGAAATTATAACCGGCCAAATAAATCCGGTTTGGCCGGTTTGAACGGTTTCGGCCAAACCGCGAACACCCCTACTTAGTATGAGAAATGAGAATAAATATCAGCCTTTGATTTTGTCATTTCAACGCTCAATATGTATTTAATGTCGTGTGCAATTTTGGTCGATTATCCTGCATTAAAGATAATATAGTAATTATATACAATGAATAATAATTTTAAAGCCTGCATTTTAACTAAGATTTTGTTCATTTTAAGTAGGGCTGACAATTTCTGACACGACACGATAACACGACACGAACCAGCACGATAATATTGGGGTTAAACACGACACGATGCGACACGACATGAACACGAACACGATAATTATCTTTAAAGAACCTGATAATTACAAGTTTAAACGATAATTACCTGTTAACACGAAACAATTATTACTTGTTAACACGATATTGACACGAATCTGACACGAACACAACACGAAAATCTTTTAATAAAAAAATAATGGATAACACGAACACGACACGACACGAACACGATATAATTATCGGATAACACGATATATTATCATATAACACGATCCGACACGAACACAACACGAACACGACACGAAATCTTGTGTTCTTAACGGGTCGACACGATAATGACCCAACACGCACGAATTGCCAGCCCTAATTTTAAGAGCAATATCCTGAATTAACATTATATTGTGAAATAAAATGCTCTATATCTCTACTTACGACATTTTGTCTTCAATATTGTGCATTTTATATTAGCAATCATGCATTTTATCCAATGAAACTTGCATTATATCTCATTACGAAAAAAAAGTATATCTCTAATAAGGAAATATTGTATATATCAAAATCTGGATATACATATCTAATATGATATGAAAATATTATTATAAATAATAAAGATTATTTGATTTTCAAAATTGAAATATTCTTACCATGTTTACTCAAAAGAATCATAATCTTATCTGTGCATCATCAAAATAAATCAAGTTCATATTAAAAGTTAACGTGTAAATTTTGAATTTTTTCTAAGTCGTGACGATTATTCATACGTCGAAATAAACAATGAAATAATTTGAATCTCACTATGTTACATAAATTAAATGTATGTTGATGTAATTTATCTTAAAATAAGTTTATTGTATATATTTTTTTTTATCAAATACGCATTCTAATATTATTGCATTGCATAAAATAAAATAAAATATATTCTCACCTTATTTTATCTTAAAATTTGTTAATTTTATCTTAAAATTGTTCATTATATCTCTATATAATATGCATTTTCTGAAGGAATATAATGCATTTTAAGTACGATTTCATGCATTTTAGGTATATTTTCATGCATTTTACGAAAATTAATGTGCTGTTACGAGATTTATGTATAGAATCTATTTTTTTTTCGTTAAGGTTTTCATCGTTTAAATTTATCCAATAAAGATTTTGTTTGAAAGATAATTAAATTATCTTTAATTTGATATATAATAAATGAAAAATGAATTTAAATTGAATGAGTTATGATCATTTAAAGTTTTTATAGTTTTAATTAGAGGATAGAGAAAATTTTTTACATTTTACAAAATTATCCTTAAAATCGAATAATACGTAATATACTACAAAAAATGAACACGAAAATTTTTAAATCTTGAGCGTTGATATGCAAAGATAGAGGGTTGAGATTTATTCTCATTTCTCATATGATCACTACTCTATATATCATATACTAATAGATTAGAATATACTAAATTGGAAATTTTGATGGGTGAATGATAAGATTGAATTTTTTTTTGTTGACAATTATTTATTTTGATGTGGGTAGTTATTCAATTCAATAAATCATAATATAATGACTAAACAAGCATAATGTACTAATTAATCAAGCATTATTAGCATTTTAGCACAAACAACTTTTTAGCAAAATGAGTATGATCCTGAAATTTCATATTTTAAATTTTGAGAAATTTAGACATAATTCGAGCCAATAAAGTTCATATATGCACCGCTAATTTATATGTGTGCACGGATGATGTCTTCAGCTCGGGTCGCAAGTAATTTATATATGAATTTTTTTTATCCAATAAATCATGAGTTTGACTATTAATAAGAACTTTTAGATAAATTAAGGCAAAAACTTGTGTTAGGCAGACCTAAACGGTTTAGGCGGGTTTTATCCTGCCCAAATGGGTTGACCTATCCCAAATAGGGATTATTAATCCCCAATTAGGGTATATTATATGAGTTTGGGCTTGTGTTAATGGATAAAACCCGCCTAAATTGTTTAGGTCTGCCTAACCCAAGACCTTCTCATAAATTAAAACTTAAATTAATGTGTTTTATTTAAAACTTAAAACTAAACCAAGAAATGTACATTTCTCTTAGTTTTTTTTAATAGGATAATTCACAGAAAGTTAAATATATATAGATACACATATTTGATTATATATAAATACATTGGACTTACCATTTGTATATATGAGTTTGGAGTTATTCTTGAATCTTCAAATGCTGTACCAAGATTTTTGCCACTTGTGGTGGCCACACTCTCTCACAGATAAAGAGATGAATGAATTAATTTGTGATAAAAATAAAAACAAATTATGCTACTGATGAATTGCTTTGTCAAATCAATACAGAAAATTCATACCGCGCAGCTGGAGAAATATTACTAGTATATAATTTATTAGAAAAGATAGGATTTTGAAAAAAGAATAATAAAGCATAGGCTGTGGCTGTGATGGTGCCATATGAAGATAAATGAGTAAGGTTTTAATCCATCATCTTAAACAGTGAAAATTATTATTATTAGGTTTTGCTTTTTTACATATTTGGACGATCGAGAGAGTCCCACTACTTTGGATTGATATCATCGTGGAAGGATCCTGATGAATTTTAAGTTTTGGTGGTCTGTATCCAAGGGGATTCGAACTCGGCACCTCCTGCACGTGTTACCGCTGAACTAAACACAAATCTCATTCAATATACGTACTAAAACATATACATATTAAAAAAAAAGGATTTTGCGACAAATTTGCGACGGAATTTTCCGTCACTAAATTCAGCGACAGAAAATTCCGTCGCAAAATTTGAAATTTTATTCCGTTGCAATTCCGTCGTTAGTCCGTCGCTAATTCGCGACCTATTTTTTTGGTCGCAAATTTTCAATTTTTTTGTAGTGCCGTTCCAATCACAAAGCAGAGTTTGGAAAGTGTAATTTTGTGAATTTTAAAGAGGAAAAGGGAGAAAAGAGGAGATAAGTAATCATTAACCACCACAACCCGAAAGAAATTTTGAAGGACGGAAATTCGGGATCTAATTGAGGAGATTTGAAGGAGAACATTAAGAAAGAGACAAAGATATGGAATACATTGATTGAGTTTCTCTACTTCAAGTGGTTTTGTATTTCAATTCCATGTAATTATTTGTAAATTATAATCAATTGTTGAAGATCAAAGGTATGGATTGTTAACTTTTCTTTAAGAGCTAGATTTTAGGGAGAAAAAACTTGGATTGGTGTTTGATTTAATGCATCAATGAATCAATTTCCTTCTCGTGTGCAATTGTATGAATTCGGGATTAATTGATCAATTGTGTGATTGATCTC
This sequence comes from Plectranthus barbatus, assembly GCA_026898455.1. Lineage (NCBI taxonomy): Eukaryota > Viridiplantae > Streptophyta > Magnoliopsida > Lamiales > Lamiaceae > Plectranthus > Plectranthus barbatus. The sequence goes on from JAPKLW010000321.1 coordinate 584,769, forward strand.
CACATGATTGAGATTTTTGTTGATTTTCATGTAGCTAAATTAATATGTTGAAGGATAACTCATATGCCTTTGGGAATTGCTTAGTTTGTTGATTCAGGGGCGGATCCAGAAATTTAAAATCGAGGTACAATATATACGTAAAATGAATTGGGACTGATTAATTATCTTGATATGTTATTCGATACTAATACTTGATCCCTAAATCCTCTCTTTTCCCTAAATTTGTACTACATTAATTGTTGGTTGTTGATTGTTTTGTTTACTTACATTCGTTGGAAAGAATTATCAAAATTGTCAATCATTCAACATGTTTAGACATTGGATCTTGAAACTCATGGTGAGTTACTTGACATGTAGGTGATTAAGATTTCTTATGTTTGATAATTTTCTTTTGTCGTGTACAACTTGAATTGACTAGTTATATGTTTAGTAAAAACTAGAGACGTAAATTTAGCCGGAAATCCGCGGGTTGGCTCGGTTAACTCGAGTCAAAATGTGGGTTAGGATATAAATACTTTGGCCCGAAATTTTTTAACCCAAATAGCTTGGGACCGAATAACCCAAAGCCCGATAATATTGAGCCCGAAACTTGGCCGATTGGTCTGATTAAATCAATTATTTTTATTAATATATTTATCATAATTATAGTACTAAAATCTACTTTTAATATTTAAGATCATATTTATTAATTAGTTTTTAAGTTATATAATTATAAATAGTATTCTAAGTTTATTTATATATTTATATAAAAATTTGTGGTGTTTTTAATTTTTTATTAGAGATAAGTAATATTTTTTTATTTTTTATCATTTAAAAAATTAAAAGAGTGAAAAGATATTAAAAATAAAAAAATATTAAATTCATTGTCCGGACGGGCTAGCCCGAAAATCGGAGGATTAGAGTTAGGGTCAAGACTTTTTAGCATGTAAAAATTTCAGCCTGATTCAACCGATAGAGTTAGTTGGCCCAAAACCCGACGAATTGACTCAATTGACATCCCTAAAAAAACCATGATCAATACCCAATTCATTTTGCAGCTCAAACTTGTTTGAAAAACAATTTCATGGTTTGTGTGTTTGAGTATTTATGAGCCTTATTTTTTCGATGTTTTAAAATTAGCTCGTTGAAATTATTGAATAGCTCGAATCAATTACACAAAAATCATGCAAATAAGCTGTGTATACTTTCTGAGTCACCCTTCGTCTATAGATATATGTTGATTAACTCATTTATCATGCAAAACGTTTAAAAAATGTGAATGTTTTGCCTCATCAGTTGTGGATCGAATTTGGATTCCGACCTTTTAAATGACTCAAAAAAAGTACTATTTAATACCTTATCCTCAATAGAGTTCATTTTTAAAAAAAAAAAATCGTAAATTTACGACAAAAAAGAGGTCGCGATTTAGCAACGGACTAACGACGGATTAAAATTTTAAACTCGCAAAAATTTTGCGACGGATTTGCGACGGAATATTCTCCGTCGCAAAATTCTTTTTTTATATATATATTTTTAGTACGTAAAATAAATGAGATTAGTGTTTGGTTCAGCGGTAACGCGCCCAGCACGCGTGCGGGAGGTGCCGAGTTTGAATTTAGTTGGACGTAGGCCATCAAATTTGATGGTTGGACCAGCTGGTTCAAAACCGGTTTAAAAAAACTCAAAATTTATTTTTTCAAGGAAATTAATTTGCGACGGATTTGCTAGGCCAGCATCACCCGTTTAAGATCTATAATTGCATAATAAGTTTCCTTTTCATGAATATATGTTTGCTCTCCATAATCAATCGGCTAACAATCATACAATTTCAATTATGGTTTGAACAATTTAGGGTTTAGTTCCATTATTTCCAAATTTCTTGATTTCCTAGGGTGACAAGACGACAAAGTTTATATACAGTTATAAACCTATACATGCATGTACGTAGTGGGAAAATCAAAAGAAAAAAAAAGTGTACTAAATTTTGTGAAGTAATGTAGCTTTCAAAATGACTATAATAGAAAATGAATGCATGGGATAGTATTAGAGGTTGAGTGAGATGTGTCACTGCCTAAAGCTTTAATTGTGCTTACATTCAAACACCTTATTCACGTCTCTAAGTCCAAACAGGGGCGTATCCAGAAAATTTCTCGAGGGGACTGAATTTTTTTTTTTTGCCTTCACCTTAACTTCAATTTTTATATTATATTTTTCCTTATTCTCATCCATTTTTCTTCTATACAAGGGGGGCTATACCATAAAAAATCGGATCATGATACTACAAAAACGAAAAAAAAAATCGGGCTAGGGGGGGCTGGAGCCCCCTTAACCCCTACATAGATCCGCCCTTGAGTCCAAACACATACGTAATTTGATGTGTTGTGATAGATTTTGTTCAAGGTTATTCAATAAATTTTTATTTTTTTTTCCTTTCTCGTAAAAAATAGTGAGTTGGTTTTTCGATTTTCTCTTACGTTAAACAAAGTGATCCGAATAATTGAACTAAACATCGAATTCTGGAAAAGAATATTGAACCAAAAATCTTGCTAAATGTGTAGGCCTGTCGGGCCAACTTATTTATAAAAAAAAAACAAAATTCTTGATTTTTTTAATTGGGTAAGATAATTAATTCATTATTAATTTCTCAAATAATAAGTATGAACTGTTTTAGGCTACATATTAATTTTTAATTGGGTGGATGTATTTAAATGAGTTTTTTACATGAATGATGTATATACCTATAGTTTAACTATTATAAATGCTAATTAAGATATATAAATTAAAATACTACTACTTGAAAATTATTCAATTTTAAAAAATATTAAAAATATTTGGTGGTGGCCATGTAGCGAATATTTCATTAATAAATAATATTTTAAATTAAATATTAATAATATTATGCTTTAAGGGTAGAATGGTCTTTTGACTTTGATGGAATGTTTTTTGACAAAAAACTACGGAATTCTTTTAGTATATATAATAGATAGATAATAGATACTATTAGTGTGTTTGGGAAATAGTATGTTTTCTTCTCGTAGGAGGTGGATAAAAAATTTATATTATAGAGTACTTCATTATATTTTTTATATAAAAAAAATTGAGTAAAAATTGGAAAAAAAATATATTTATCAACATTTCTAGCCTCCATAGCTTTTTATTTCTATTTCCAGACCATTTTTCTTCCTCACAACTTGAAAATGACGGGGCTATACATAAAAATATACGACTAATACATTACTAAAATAAAAAAAATTCTCGAGTTAGGGTCCATGTAGATCCATCATTGCTTCCAGTAGCGGACGTAAGTAGGGTTGGAGCGCCAAGTCCAATTTTTTTTTTTTGTTTTTAAAGTGTTGTCATCTGAATTTTTTGTGAAATAGCCTCCCTTGCGAATAAAAAAAAAAGGAATTGAAGATAAGAAAACACAGAGCACGAGAAGGCTGAGATCAACGAGAAGGAATCGATTTTTTTGTTCCATTTACTCGACTCAGTTTTCAGTCCCTTATAACAAATTTCTAGAACCGCCTCTAACTAACCTGAAAGGTTTTATTTCTCTTTTGCTTTTTTTTTTCCTACTGCAAGAACATCACAAGACATATCTAATTGAAAAAGAATCAATTAACAAGAAATAAATTAATTTGACCTACAATTTGGTAAATACTTCAAATGAATATAATTTCAATCATGAATGCATAAATCTAAAATTAACACTTGATTTATAAAATTGTATTTTCAGCATAATTCATTTTAACACTACTTTGAATGTTTCATTTGAAGATTCTTACATGTAATATTCTCATCAAAACTCAAATTTATAATCTAATAAACACTTAAACTACTTGTAATTTGATTCGAAAATTATTACTACCTCCGTCCCGGTCTATTAGGCACCTTTGACAGGGCACGGGAATTAAGGGTTGTAAGTGATAGTGGAATTAATATTTTATTGATGAGTGTAAAAAATTTATTATTTTGAGAAAATTACCCAATAGTCTGGGACGGACGAAAACAGAAAAAATGCCAAATAAACTAGGACGAATGGAGTATTAAAATATGTTGATAAAAAAGATGGTAGCGTATATTAAGTGGGGCCTGAATATATATTAATGAGGGGCGGCGTGTGTAGTGATTTCATTATCAGAGAAGTGTCGTTTGCGTTGCAACAAAAAAGTGCTACGTCGGTTACATGCAGCACAACTACTTTTCATCAAATTCATTCATTTTTAAAAATTTTATCTATTTATTGTATATTAGTAAAAAATTGTTTCAATTTCACTCATGCAATTCATTGTAATTTATATCAGTACGAACTCATAGCTCTATAACATATACGTGAAAACAATTTGTTGAAGGGTGGAACACCAACATTCTTGAAATTAATCTACTTTCAAATAAGGAGGGGGTGACAATTCATGTCATTCGTGTCGGATTCCTGTCATAATTTTATGTTAAGTTTGTATCGGGTTATTGTGTCGTATACAAGATTTTTAATTTATGCATATGTTTGATTATTTTTATATTTCGGGTCGTGGCCTTATCATTATTATTATGATGGATATATGTCGTGTCAGCAATAATAAATCGGTATATACAAATTTCTCTGGACAAACTAATATAATTGAGATTTAAATATAACACTAGAGATTCTATTAGTAACCTATCGATAGTATATATATATAGTCTAGGGGTGGCAATCTCCAATCCGACACGAACCCAACACGAAAAAAATGGGTTGGGTCAACCCATTTAATTTTTGGGTTAGTTTCGGGTCAACCCGTCCAACCCATTTAATTTTCAGGTCGGGTTCGGGTCAATCTCGGGTTGACCCGCGAACCCATTTGACCCACCAATGATATTAATTATTATTATTATTATTATTATTATTTAGGAAATATAATTACATAAAAAATTAATAAATAAAATATAACCTAAAACCAAATTTTATAAATAGTTAACGCGATTTTTAAAATTTTTAAATAATTAACACAATTTATTAATTTATAAATTAATTAACACATTTTTTTAATTTTTAAAATAATTAATCAGGTCATTTCGGGTCAGTTTCGGGTTGACCCGAAAATAAACAGGTCGAGTTCGGGTTGAGATTTCTGACCCGCGAAAATATATAGGTCATGTTCGGGTTGGCGTGTCGCTTGTTATTATCAGATCACAACCCGACCCGCCAACCGGAACCCGACCCATTTGTCACTCCTAATATATACGACCGAAATAGACCCTAATAAAAAAACCCATATGAAATCATTTTTATTATTTAGAGGGAGGGGTGCAATCGAATGGAGTGTATTTGAACTTTTTAAGTTTAACTTGTTAATTCTCGAGTTGAGCTTCAAATTTTCTTATCGAATATTTTGACATTTGCAAACTTAATCGAATCTTAGGCGAATTTAAATGAATTTAATTTAAAATTAAATTATATTTAAAATATTTATTTTTTGGAATAAATAATTATTTATTCAAAAAAAAATATCATATTAATATTAAATGCAATTTTTCTTTCATATTAATACAAAAATTTATCATAATTATTGTCTTTAAATAATAAAAAATTTATTATTTAATATTTTATCTTGAGTTGGTCTCCTGAGAGATGGTCTCATTATTTTTTTATTGTGAGACGGACCTTAATACATCATTTCAATAAGTTAAATACATCATTTCATTTTTAAGAATTACATTATTTGCAACAAAGACATACATCATTTGCGATAAAGAAATACATCATTTCATTAAACTCATATTACAATAAAAATGGTGAAACATCATTTACAATAAAGAAATACATTATTTCATTAAATTCGTCTCACAATAAAAATGATGAAACCGTCTCATCTGAGACTTCCCTTTTTATCTTTTATACTATTTTAGCCAAGGAGTTATTTTACAAATATTATAAAATTTAGATTTGATTCATTTAATAAATAATTTTTTTAAACTTAACTAGATAATTTTTATCGAGTTGGAACACGAATAATTACAGCTGTAATCGAAGGTAAGAAATTTAGCCGACATGGAAAAGATTCTTCTAGTTGATGGAGTATTATTAAGGTAGATAGTTTCAGAAATTACCATAACTGTCCCTTCTTGTCTAGTTCAGTACTGTCTTGTCCAAAATGACTACACCTTATTTCTTGGGTCTCCAAATATTAATGCATTCTCATCTCCCTATTATATTTCACATTTTCAACCTCTAAAAAATTAAACATTCCACATATTTACAAACAAAAAATAAATTTATCAAAAGAAAAAAAAACAAAAAATAAATAAAAGAGGCAGATTTCAAACAAGCCCATTTTTCTTTGTTGGGCCAACAAGAAATCCTCTCGCAAAAAGCCGTTGGCCCAATTCTGGGTAAAATCGTGTTTCACTGCATAACGGTTTTAGCTAATGTTCGTGAAAGCGCTTTTTGGGTTGGATATTTTGATGCATCAGCTAAAACCCCAGAGATTTTATGGTCTGTATGTAGGTATGGTTTGCAATTGCATCTCTAACCCTAAATTGATAAACCCTAATTTCATATGTGATTCAACTCCAATGGCCATCTCTACCGGCCTTGGATTCTCCCGCCTTCCGTCTCTCTCTCTCCGCTCTCCTCTCCGCCACTGCGCCCTGCAGGTTTCTATATCTTTTCCTTCTTTTTTTTTCAGTTTTTTTTTTTTTTTTTTTTTTTCTTCATAAATCATTTTTTTGTCAATTGTCAGGTGAGGCTGGGCTATGCTGCTTCGGTTGAAGCATTCGACGATACGGAGAATGACAAAGGTAAGTGATAATATTTGAAGTTTCTTTCTTATGTTTAGTTTTATAATTTGGGGATTCTGTGTTTCAGTTCGTCCCTTTTTAAATGTATTATCTCTGTTTTTCCCTTTTTTTTTTGTTTGTGGGGGTGGGGAAATTGCAGCATTTGATAGTTTAAGTGATCGCGCTGCACGTCGAAAGGCGCGGGATTGGAAGAAGTTGAAGTCGGAAGACCTTGGAATTAGTACATCAAAAATATCGAGGCCTACTAGAGTGGTTCTTAACGGTCTTAGAAAAAGAGGTATATGCCATTACACTTCAAACAACAGAATAGTGTCAATGGCGCAAATAATCATGTTGATTAAGAATTAATACGAGTCGTTTATCCATATCTTGTACTTTAATTTTGGGGTGGCAATGAATTACTACAGTTTTTCTTTATATTATCTTGACATTTTTTTTTTCTGTTTCAAACATCATGTGGTGTTACTTCGCTGATCTCCGTAATCATGTCATTTTTATGAGCAAGTATTTTTTTTATTGTGGATGGTGATGTTTCATAACTTCAGGAATTATACACCATGTAAATATCTGCTTCAGTTCCCCATTCCAATTGTGGTGAGCCAACTGCATGCATGAATGTCCCGAATGAAATTATAAATGTGAACTTGGCCTGTATGGGTTATAGTACAACAGATCTGCAATACCAATTGAAATAGAAGATACATCATGATATAAATCTCTTGTTATCCTTAAGGTTCTCCTATTAAATAGGTTTGGAATGTTTAATTACTGGGAGTATAATCATTACCGGCCTTCCTAGTGATATATTAATATATCATGTGTAAGAGGGTTAGGTCTGAATTTTGCTTGTAGCAAAAGACTACCCATGAAGAGCAGAAATACTATCTCTTGTTCTGTGGTTTATAGAATCTGCCATGCCTCTACAAATTATCTTTGTAATGATTCTACGAAGGTTTCTCTTTCTTTTTTGTTTAAATTCATTTTTCATGACTTGTTTTTTCTTTTGTAGGTTTTGAAGTATATCTTGTGGGGGGATGTGTGAGGGATCTAATATTGAAAAGAGTGCCTAAAGATTTTGATATAATAACCTCAGCTGAACTTAGAGATGTAAGTCGACATTGTTCCTCAATTAGTTTTAAATATGTAAGTTGACATTGTGCCTCACTCTGCGAATATCCTAATTATTTTAATTTACAGGTTATGAGAACATTTTCTCGATGCGAGATGGTTGGGCGGCGGTTTCCTATCTGTCATGTGCACATTGATGATACTATTGTGGAGGTTTGTTTTGTTTGCATCATATTTTCTTATGATTTCCTGTGAAATACTCCACTCCTTGCCTCATTTTGGTTCATTGTTAATTGTCACAATTCAATAGAAGTGCAGACATTTAGATCTTATCAGTTTGCTGATGTTCCAATATATATTTCAGGTTTCAAGCTTTAGCACCCGTGCATCAAGGTTTGGGAGGTTCTTAAGTTTGGATCCTGAGAAGCCTGCTGGATGTGATGAGAAGGATTATATCCGCTGGAGAAACTGCCTACAGAGGGATTTCACAATAAATGGGTCACTGGCTTATCCTTTTAAACTTAATCAGCATTTGCTTTAACTTTAAGTTCCAAGAGTCGCCTGCCTGATTTTTCCTATAATCTTTACTTGTATCTTTCTTATCGTTGCGCTATGCGATTCATTTGCTCAAACCTTCATCCATTCAGTTTGCATGTTGATGCGACTGGCATCTCATTGTCAGCTTTAAATTCATTATACTATTACCTAATATTTGCTGAATTCTGACTCATTTTTTATTTTAACTTTCAGATTGATGTTTGACCCTTATGCAAAGATGGTGTATGACTACACAGGTGGAGTGAATGACATCCGGAAAGCTAAAGTGTGCATGTATCTCTTAGCTATTATAATCTCAAAACTTTTTAGAACTTTTATTGCTTTACAACACATTTACAGTTGTAATTTTTAATGTGAAGGTTCGGACCATCAAGCCTGCCGATCTGTCCTTGACTGAGGATTGCGGTAAGTTATATGTCTCCTTTCTGAAATAATACATCTACTTCAGAAAGATCATTTGTTTGGTTTGGTGTCAGTGCTTGCATCTTTGGGTGATCTAACTGAAAGGTGAAACCGTGAAAGCGTCTGGATATTATTATTTCTGATTTAATTAGTGATGCTGCCATACTTGTGATTCTGCTCTTTAATTTTTTTTCTTCTTGCAGCTCGTATTCTTCGTGCTGTTAGAATTGCAGCTCGATTGGATTTTAGATTCTCAAGAGAGACTGCTCTGGCAGTGAGAAGATTATCTGCTTCTGTTCTTCGTCTTGATCGGGTATCAGAAGACTTTTCTGCTTCATGGTCATTTTCAACTGTTCTAAATGTTGTTGTAAGTGTGTTTCTGCTTTGGTAATTTATTTGTATAGGGAAGGCTTCTCATGGAAGTCAACTACATGTTGGCTTATGGTTCCGCAGAAGCATCATTGAGACTACTCTGGAAGATAGGTCTTTTAGAGATACTTCTGCCTGTTCAGGTATCTAATATTCATCAAACCTTCTTACCTTACTAATTAATAACTGTTATCAAAGTATGCTAAGTTTTACCATGTAGACACTCTACATAACTTCTGCCATTTAATGGAAATCAAGCAGAGTAGCTTTGTTTTGCAGGCGGCCTATTTTGTCCGTGATGGTTTCCGCAGACGTGACAAGCGGTATAACATGCTTTTGGTAATAACGTCAGCACTCTGTACGGTCTTCTGATTTACTTCTTGAATGCTGCTTATTATATGCTTTCCTGGGATCTGGGTGCCCATGCAATCAGAATTGTTGGTTATCTCTGCTGTTGTATGCTTGTATGATTTTCTTAACCTGGAGATAGAAATTCTTCCAAAGTGAAAAATGTTCATTTTATTTTGCAGTCATTATTCTCCAATCTCGATAAACTGGTAGCCCCTGACAGGCCATGTCACAGTAGCTTATGGTAAGATTCCATTTCTGAAAATTCAAACATGATCACATTATTTGAGCTGTGATGTCATCAGATATATGCCATTGTCAGGTCTGCTATTCTAGCATTTCATGAAGCACTCTCGGGAGACCCAAGGGATCCCCTAGTGGTTGCTGCATTCAGCCTTGCAGTCCACAATGGTGGAGACCTGTCAGAAGCTATAAGTATTGCAAGACGTATCAATAAACAGCATGACAAAAGTTATGATGAATTATTAGAACCGAAATATATGGAATCTGATGAGTTGTTGCAGGAAGTTGTGAGTTTGGCAGCTTCTGTCCGGAACGCCCTTCATCAAATGACGGATGAGTATTTTGTCTCCCAGGCAATGGCTAAATATCCGAAAGCTCCACATTCTGATCTTGTGAGCACTTCTCATGTTTTTCGCCTTTTCTTTCATTTCATTTTTTCCACTTCTTTTTATAGTTAAGGCTACAGAAGATTACTTTCTGGTGAAAGGCCAAAAGACTAAAAAAATGATGACATGCCATTCTCATCCTATTCTTTTTCTTTCAATTTCATCCTCATTTGCAAATCTATATTACATTTGTCTTGGTTTCTGCAGGTAGTTATCCCAGTAGCACTCTACTTGAGGGTTTGCAAGATTTTTGAATGCGTGGGTGGAAGGGAAAAGGGGTTTGTGCCGAAAAATGGCAGTAAGATCGACTATGAGTTGTTAGGTTTGGGAAGTTTGAAGGAAGTTAGACATGCATTTGCAAGAATAGTCTTTGATACCATATACCCAATTGCTACCAGATAAATTATTAATTTCCAACACAGGAAAGAGAGAAGAGAGTAACAGTAGCAATCACATGGGGCTCATCAGGAGAAAAGAAACAAGGAAGTAGCAGATTAGCATCTAAAACATTATCCCATTTCTGTATTCTAGATTCTTCTACATCAAATAAAAGTATTATATTCACTAGCTCACAACAGTGACTTCTGATTTATCCAGAAAGCTGATTTGCTTATGTTATCAAGCTAATTTTCCTTTGTTGTCTCGATGCGAACTTCATCTAACTGTTGTCTTAAACCTCTGCTTACCCTTGATCAAGTTTCAGTATGCAACATGATATGCCAGGGATTTGCTATCAAAATTGTCAGCAGGGGCACTTGCAGGGCTGTTTTATTGAAAACCAAGAATATGACATGAATTTTTCTATGTAATGAAAACCATCTTTTTGCAAGAATTATTTCAGAATCTATCTACTTATGCTGTATTCCTACCATTTTGGATGCCGGTATGTCATGATGCCTCCAGGAAGTAACAAAACAAGATTGTTTTCTTCTTCGCAATCTAACTTAATATCTCTCTATATCCTCAATGTTTTGCAGGAGCAGGGCTGCCGCCACCAGTAGTAGGGCTGAAAGAAGAAATGATGTAAGATTATAAGAGGATATGAAGGGAGCGAAAGAAGCAGGGAGACTTACAGGCCAACGAAAACTTTGAATGCGTCGTAGATGCCCCATTGCGCCCCAGTAAGGGTACCAATCATGACTATACGAAGAGGGAGACCCCGCGTGCACAGCCCCATCAACCCCAGCTTATTCACAGCCTGGAGTAGTAGTAGTAGCAGCACACAAAGTAAGCAGGAGCTGGAGAGAGAATGTTTATGATGTTTTATTTGGTGCAGTACTCACATCGCCAGCGGTTGCTCCTTTGGCATTGTTGAGGAACGACACCAAGTTATCAGCAGGGTGTGAAACAACAGCACAGAATACACCTGCAATGTAGGCCTCCTGCAAAGCTCACTCCCAGCTGCAACCTCTTGCTGCACTGATCTTTTGGAGCTGGAATTGCGTATTTGTAGATGGCCTCAACTATGTTCTCGAATGTTGAGAACTTCATCATCGTATCTGCACTTCAACCATTCAATCACTAAGAAGAAGAAGAGGTTCCATTTCCATCCAAGAAATGGGAGCCCCAGAGTGGAACAAGTCCCTTATAAAGCCTGGTACAAACACTTAGTCTTGTGAATTCTGAGATAAATTATGAACTTTTCATTGATGTGTGCGTAATTGTTTATTATAGTGTATATGATACTGTAATGAGGTATCATAGAACTATAATGAACAATTACATGCATTATAATGAAAGTTCATAGTTCATTCGGGGAGATGCGTTCAGTCTATAGTGCTCCCTATATATACACACACACACACACACACATGCAGGTATACATGCATACCTACATACCCTGAGGCTCCTTCAGCGTGGACAAACTTGGGGAATCCATCGGAGAGGCCTCTAGCGAAGCCGGGCTGAGTCTGATCACGAACCTTGACGGCCTCAAAGGGGCAGAGGGCCACATCAGCGATGACTTCAGCAGATGCAGAACCTGCGAGGAAGATCAAGGTCTTGTATTTGGCAGCATTCTCAGGGCCAGCAATGTCGGAGTAGTATTTCTTGAAAAACTCGTAGAATCCGAACTTGCAGGCTCCCTGCATGCTGTATCCAAGCAAGGTCGGCACCCACCCTCTGAAGAAACCCTTCGCCCCCTGCTCCCTCAGCAGCACGCCAAACCCCGAGCTAATGCTCTTATACTTTGCAGGATTAATCTGCAGGTTTGAATTGCTTACATATAATAATTCTAATATTGCTTTTTTAAATTCTAAGAAGAAGAGTTATTGAGTGGAACCTGCATGTTGCACTTGACGAGATCGAGCGGGGTGACGGCCATGTGAGTGAGGCCACAGCTGAAGATTCCTCCGGCTGTGCATGCGGCGTAGTACGTCACATCTTTATGCTGCTGCTCTCGTTGGGCGCCGGGATCATGAATCTCCCGCCGGTTGATGGCGGATTCTTCTTCCCACTCGTCGGTGCTGCGGGCCGGCATGTGTAGTAGAGGTAACTGGGGATCCATGGCTGGCGAGATGGGCCCTCCGGGAAAACCATTTTCAATTAAGGATTTTTTGGATTAACAAATTATTTTTTAGGTCCTGAATCGATAATTCAATTATTACTTTTTAGTTTTGACCATAATGCAGTGCACATATGTGGTGGGATTGAGTTCTTCTTAATCACTCAAAATTGTTTCAAATAAATTAAAATTGATTATACTTCACCTCTCTTATATTGATCCTCTAAACCTCAGTTGCAATTTTCTAGAATGAATGGTTTTGAATTGATTTTTAGTTCTCACAGATTTAGAAGATTTTCCTGAGGGGCTCCATTTTTATTTTATTTTTTGGTGTCCATCTCAACTTCAATTTTTTTGTATCATATTTATTCTTATTTTTATCTATTTTTTCTTACGAGGGGATTATCTTATAAAATATTGAATCACGAGGAACAAAGTTTATAAAAATGGATTCTGTGGATCACACTCCAATTCATAATCTCATTATAATGCTTATGGAATTACAATATTTCTTGTTTATCTGCATAAATTTTATTGAAACCTCTCAATTCTACATTCTGATATATATATATATATATATGTATATATATATAGAGAGAGAGAGAGAGAATGACCATCAATTTCCCAAATTTGAAGTAAATTGATTTGACATGAGAGCAGTTGATATTCCTTGTTAGTGATGGGTAGTGCGGGCCTATAAATCACCTACTGCATTAAAACCCATTGACATTTCATTTCATCATAATATTTATATAATTATTTTCAAGTGCATTAAATATATTTTCATGAAAAGAAAAAGGGAATATTTGTTAATTAGTAATGGAGGGATGATGTAGTGCATTTGATTAGGCAGATACCAAAACATTGGCCTATAATAGTGCTTCAAATCAACCATGAAGTTGGGCATGTGTCACCAATCCAACACAACACATTATTTGATCAAAATCTGTGGATCCAAATCATATGCCTACGCCCACGTTATTTGTAATTAAAATAAGAATATCTAGCAATAAGATAGTAAGAGTAATATCAATTCAGGATCTATAAAATAGTTTAATTATCAATTTCTGATCAAAAATATGAATTTTAGGACTAGAAAGATCACAAAAATTATTAATCGGGTCCTGCATTGAAAATTTCATAATCTTTCATGTCCTGAATTGGGAATTTATCTTTCGAATTCTAAATCAATAACTAAACTATATTTTAAGTTCTGAATTAACAATACTCAAAGATAATATTATAAGCATATAATACAACCATGGAACATAGAATATGATAGTGGAAGATGCATGCATTTAATTTGGGATCATTTAAATTTTATAGTTTTAAGAATTCCAAGGTGAGGATCAAAGATATGATATGCATAAATATTAATATATTTGATTTGATTAAAGTTTGTATAGAAATGGATTGGAACTCACTCTTCATCTTTGTCGGCTCACATGAATATTAATTTTGTAGATTGATAATTATTCCAATTGCCCAACTCAACTCAAACAGAAGAAACCATAAATCATGTGTTTTTTAATAATTTAATATCGAATCCACTGCGTCTACGCAACATCTTTTTTAATTTTCATTGAAAATTATAAGATGAAAGATCTCTCTCAATCAAGTCTCAATTTTACAAAAGTTGACTATTTAGGCATTATCCAACTCTTTTTTTTCTCTGTGTGAGAATAATTACATTCATGAATTTAGGCAAAAACTTGCGTTAGGCAGGTCTAAACGGTTTAGGCGGGTTTTATCCTACCCAAATGCGTTGACCCATCCCAAATAGGGTTTATTAATCCCAATTAGGTTATATTATATGGGTTTGGGCTAGGGTTAATGGATAAAACCCGTCTAAATCGTTTAGGCCTGCCTAACCCAAGATCTTCCCATTAATTTATGGTATATATAAATAATCATGATTGGGAAAGGCCTAAGCAATGTCCCTCCTTCTTTTATGTGGTTAGTATTTACTACCTCCCTCCAGGTAGAATTGTTACGGTACGTGAATTAAAGATTGCGAGTATAAATAAAATTAATTTTTTTTTGTTTAATGTGAAAAAATTATTATTTTTTATAAATGTAACAATCCGATCTGAATGCACGAATTATTATACTTACCAAATCGGGCGAGCAAGGGGAAGTATTAATTAGCTATTGAATTAGACATTCGTAATTGAGATGAAAAGTGTTTTTTAATAAAATTAATTCATGGTCTCTCTTTTCCTCCAATAATCCTTAATAATATAATATTGTTATGTTTTAATTTTTTTATAGAGTTTGAAAAGTTACAATGAAAAATCACAAAAATCAAAACTTTGTATTGTAGAAATTATATGTGAAAATAATAAGAATTTATAAAAATGTGTAAAAGTTCGTGTTAAATTGAGAAATTAATATTATAAAATTATTACAGAACATAATTTGATGAGTAGGATAGCAGAAACGCTCCGTTTTGAATTTGGTAAATTTTTAAAATTTTTTGAATAAGAAAGCAAATCTGGTAACTTTCTCTGTCAACAGTAATGGCGACTCCCTAAATTCCTTTCTTTTTATACTCTCATTTTTTAAGAGGAACTCTTGAATTCAATCATGCTATTATTAAATCTTTCTCAAAATAATAAATATATCAAAAATTTTAAATGAAAGTTTCAAGATTAATTATTTTTGAAAAAGAAGTTTGGTGATAATAAACACACTCTGCCGTCTCCAACTGTTTGAATCCCCAAAGACTGCATTTTTATACACAAAAATGCCTTTTCACACAACACAGAAGTTGCACACGCATGCATGCACACACATATAGATACAACACTTGTCAAAAATCTGTTTATACATATATATATATATATATATATATATATACATGTATGTATATGTCTCAATGTTTCTCTCTCGTGTTTTCCCTTGGTTTTGTCCGCCTGCATTTCCTCCTAGGCTAGAATTTTGGACCATTCTTTATTCCCCTACTGGCTGAAGCTTTAATTCCACAAACACACCTTTGCAGTCTACTTGGATTAAGATTGCTAGTATGAAAGGAATTATGCCCCTATAATTGTTTTTGGGTTCTCTTTCTCACACTTTCTTCCTTTAATTTTTTTTTTTGGTCCCATTGTGATCAATGGATGCTCTCGCAATCAGTTCTGTGCCCATTTTTGTTGATTTCAGAGTAAGTTTGCTCAAACCCATTATCTTGTTTTCTTGATTTTCTGGGATTCTCGTTTTCTTGATTTTATAGTTATTTTCTGAATTATTTCCTGATTTTAAAGATTCATTTTACCAACTTTTTTTTTTTTTTTTACTGCGTTGATAGGCGAGAAATCCCAGTTATATGGGATTTTTTTTTTTTTTTTTGGGATAAAAGAATTTAATCTTGCTGTTCCATTGTAGCCAGTTTATAGATCTATGCATTTATTCTTGACGAGTTTGAGTCCCTATCTGAATATGCTAATGCATTTATTTCTCTGACTTGGCCTGCAGATGATTTTCCTTATTTTACTGTTGATTATTATTATTTTTTTCTGAAGGGATGAAAATAAATTCATAGTATTCCGAATTCTGGGGGAAGTCTGAGTGGGTATGGCATTATTTTACTCCATTATTGAATTTTCTTTACTTTCCTAGCTAGACCAAAGATGCTGGCAAACTAGGTATGAAACCGAGGCGAGATTTTGTGGTTATTAGCAGTCAACTAGATTTACTTTGCTTCTATATGAATTTTAGGCTGAATTTAGGATCAAAAGGTTTTATCTTTGGGTTTAGAAATTCATAGCATATAACATTCTCAACTCATCCCTCAAGGGGGCAATCGAGAAGGAAATTAGTAGAATTTGAATGATGAGCAAATTGAATTCTACTCCGGTTCTTGAAAAACTTAAGGTGATGATATTATAGTGTTGTGTATGCTACATTGTTTCATACCTGAATGATAAGCAAAACAGAGGGATTGATAGCAGTTATCTTCGAGTATTCAGATAGTATACTGCGTATTTTCCCGTGTTTGATGTTTCTGTATGATCTTTGGTTGTTTTCTTATTTTATGGAGCCATCTAGTATTAGGTTTGATGTTACATGTATCTCCTCCTCTTCTTGGTGTGCCTAAGGTTACCATTTTATGACTTTTTACGAAAAGTAGCCCAATTTAGCGCGAATTGAACATTAAAACTAGTGATCCGTTCAAAGAATTTGATCGTAAACGAGTTCTTGAAAATGGTTTATGAATGATATATGTGGTCTCTGATCTATCTGCGAATTTGGGTTGCATTTTAATGTCTTCGGATTCCAGATTTTCGCCTTAAAGTTTGTAAATGCTTTCGATGTTGAGATTTCTGCGACACTTCAGAATAATAATGGACTTTATCTATGTATCTATCTGTTTGTGATGGATGTGCAGAAAGACACATGGATGCAGACTGTCATTTTGTCATTTCAGAGCCTCGGTGTGATATATGGCCGTTTGAGCACAGCTCCTTTGTATGTACTCGAATCAATTAAGCCCGAGGACATTGCATCTCCCGATGAGATGCACGAACTCTTCTCGTTTATTTTTTGGACTCTCACCATCATTCCATTGCTGAAGTATTCTTTTATTGTGTTGAAAGCTGATGATGATGGAGAAGGTGAGGATCTTGATGACTTGTGTGACCAGAAAGATATATTACACAATTTACTGTTCATTTTGAAACTCAAATTTCTTGCAGGTGGTCCGTTTTCGTTATATTCGTTGCTCTGCAGGAATGCTAAAGTGGGGCTGATTCCATCCAGTAGAGGTCCAAACAAGATCTTGATTCACGACGAAGACATCTCTCCACCACCATCCAAGGGAAAAACAGATAACAAAGCAAGAAGGGCCATAGAGAAATATAAAAGCGTTCACTATCTGCTGCTGTTGCTTGCTCTGCTCGGTGCTTGCATGATATTAAGCGATGCAGTTCTTACGCCAGCCATTTCTGGTTCGCCTCTTTCTGATATAAAATATATACATTGTACATTTAGTCGACGAAATATTAGTATTGTTAAGATTGGGAAACTAATCTTCATTCTTTCGAAGTGCAGTGTTATCAGCGACATCTGGTCTCGGACGATCATTGGCAAAAATATCAAATGGTAAGAGTTTGCTGCATAATTGGGATGAGCTAGGAATACTTGTTTTTCAAACTATGTTTTCGATTATTGTATCTAAACGAAAACTTTTTCGCTATTTTCACCAGTTTTCTCTTCGGATAAAACAAAGGACCATGTGGCTAATGCCTTGAAGAAATGTAAGTTGCTGAGTAAACTGTCAATACTTTTCAATCATTTTTCGTTATTCCCTCGAAATGAATCTTGGAGGTCCTTAATGGCCGATTAGGAGTGCTTAACATCCTCTTTCGAGCTGATTTACTGGATATAATTGTCGTTAGGTTCGATGTTATCTATTTAAAAACTACAGACCTGAATCACAAGCAGATGTGGAAAACTTGGCCATCGGTTTTCCATTTCAATCGGCCTTGAAATAACAGTAACTACTCGGACACTAATGAGAATTATGATGTGGTTTATTTCGAGGGAAATTTTCTACATGCTGTCCAAACTTCGTTTTTTTAGCATTAGATATATCATTAGTATAAATTGGTGACCTTCATGTCTCGCAATCTCGATGTGCACCCTTGTTTATCAACTAGGAGCTAACACTTGTCCATGGCTGTTCTCTGTCTTTGATTTTCTCAATGTATCCAGATGTACCAACTCCGGTCGCCTGCGCCATATTGGTTTGCCTTTTCACTCTGCAGCGTCACGGAACCAAGAGAATCGGATGCTTATTTGCTCCAATTGTCATCACATGGCTTATCTTCATCAGCGGGTTCGGCCTCTACAATATCATTCATTGTGATACCGATATCCTCCGTGCAGTCTCACCGGTTTACATGCTGAGGTTCATGAAGAAAACTAATCTTCGACACTGGAAACTCCTAAGCAGCATAGTCTTATGTATCGCAGGTAGGTTCAGTCGACTGAAACTAGCGCCTATCGTTGTCTTTTTTAATGTATTTGCTAATGATGGTTTTCTTGATCGTGTAATCAGGCACGGAGACGATGTTTGCTGATCTTGGTCATTTTTCGAAGAAATCTATCAAGGTAGGAATAACACGAACACGTATTAGTCTCGTATATAAGGTTGTTGGAGGATTCACTCTTCCTTTGATGCAGATAACCTTCATCTGCTTCATATATCCTGTGCTATTGATAACTTATGCCGGGCAAGCTGCATTCGTCTCCAAGAATCTCGGGGCTGACGGTACATTCCATCTTAGTGAATCAATACCGAACAGTAAGATTTGTTTTTCCTTCGTACTACATTGAATTATAATCATCTGACCCGTGATCATCAGTTCTTATAAATCGAAATGATACTGATTTTCAGAGAGTCTTCAGCATGTATTCGCTGTGCTATCGTTGTTTGCCTCGGCCGTTGGAAGTCAAGGTACCATTACAGCTGGGTTCTCCATCATACACCAGTGTCAGGCGCTCGACTGTTTTCCGAGAGTAAAAGTTGTTCACACCTCGGAAAAAATCTTCGGCCAAGTTTATGTTCCCGATGCGAACTGGCTGTTCATGATTTTGAGCATAGCATTTACCATTGGCTTGCATGATGTATCGCAACTCGGAAAAGCCACAGGTATGTATGATTTTTATAGCACATTTTCGGGTGATTCGCTTCGATTAAATTCTCGAAACTCGGTGGTGTGACAGGTATGGCTATAGCTTCAGGATTTCTGGTTACAACTTGTTTGATGTCACTTGTGATAGCACTCTACTGGGAGAAGAGCTTGTTTGCATCTGCATGCTTTCTGCTGTTCTTCGGCTCTATCGAGGCCATGTATCTGTCGACAACTCTGACGAGCTTCTTCCACGGCGCCTGGTGCTTGATCATCTTATTCGTATTCTTCATGACGATCATGGCCGCCTGGCACTACGGCAAGCTCAAGAAGTATGAATTCGACATGGAGAACAAGGTATCGATCGAGTGGCTAACGGATTATGCCCCTGGTCTCGGGGTTTCCCGGGTGCCCGGCATCGGCTTCGTCTACTCCGACGTCGAGATGGGAATCCCTGCTTTCTTCACACATTTCATCACCAACATTCCTGCCTTCCACCAAGTGCTGGTTTTCGTATCCTTCAAAGCTTCACCGGTGCCATACATCCCTGCCAACAGGCGATACCTCATCGGCCGGGTCGGCCCGAAAGAGTACAAGATATATCGATGCATCGTCCGCTACGGCTACCACGACAACGTCAGAGACACGGACGACTTCGAGGACAAGATAATCAGCTCCATCGGAGAATTCATCGCGAGGGAGGAATACGACGAAGAAGCCCTGAACTCTCCCGAAGGCAGGATGATCATTCTCGGCACCACCACGAGCGACGGCAACGGGCTGATCACCGTCGACGAGACGATCTCGAACGTGCACACTCCGAACTTGTCAGCTAGCGAGTCCCGACGTGGGCTGCTGGAAGCTCCACCAGGCAGCACCAGCAGCAGTCCTCCACCGGCGAGCAGGAAACGCGTTCGATTCATGCTGCCATCGAAGAGCCCGCAGATGCGGCCTTCGGTGAGGCAGGAGCTCGAAGAAATCATCGACGCACGAGAGAGTGGGACCGCTTACTTCCTGGGACAGTCGCATCTGCTGGCGAGGAAGGGATCCAATTTGTTGAAGAAGCTGCTGATAATGACTTATGTTTTTCTTGATAAGAACAGTAGAGAGGCTCCAGTTGCACTCAACATCCCCAATGCTGCTCTCTTGGAAGTTGGAACAGTTTATACAATTTGAGGTAAATCTTTTTTTGTATATACAAACCCTTCAAAAAACATAACTCATTCACCAACTTAGTCTAGTTTGTGTTGTAGCAAGTCTTTGTTATAATAAACAAACACTTCACAACTTTTGAAACACAGAAATGCTCAATTACCTACCGTGGGCGGGTATATGGTAATATGTCCACCAGTGATGTGACAACATAACATTGGTGTTAATAATCACTAATATTGACCCATCACCAATGTTATATTGTCTTATCAGCTCGTGGGAACATGAAGATTTATCTACGACACGAGAATATGATCATGTTGTCTACCAGATATATCCTCCCTCTGTCCCGATCAATTAATCTCATATTAATCGAGCACAATAACCAATGTTGGTCAAATAATCTCATATTGATTGAGTCCAATAACTAATGTTTATGATAATATAGTAGAATTAATAATTTATTTGTGAGTAAAAAAATTTGTCATTTTAAGAAATATAATATACCGGGAGTACTGATAAAAAAGAAAACGAGATTAATATACTAGGATTGCGAAAAACAGAGTTGACTAAATAGCAAAAAGGCTTTCTTTGTAAGAAAAAGGATGAAAAAATGAAGCTGAAGCAAGAGCTGTATCAAAGTAACGAAGACGAACAACTCCAGTTTTTGGTGTGGAAGAAGAAGCAGCAGCAGCAGGTGGTGATGAGAGATGAAGCAGATAATATTCTCGAATCACCCATACTTCCCTCTTCATATATACTCCCCTCTTTCTATATACTTTCACTACCACTAGTTGATCCTTCCACACGCACACTGGAAACAATGATTCCGACTCCTTAATCCTCAACGTTTCTGTTAAACATTTACTCCAACCACCATCCTTCCCCTTCTCCTTCACCACCACCCTGCAAAACTCATCCCTCGTCAACACCGCCATCGAATCACCATGTCTGCTGATCTTAATAAAATCCCCAACCACTACATCATCTGGAACTCGTATTATCTCACTAAACTTCTCGCTCATCATATCAAATCCGACCATTCCTTTACAACAGCGATCACGCATGACCGCCCAGTACTGAACACCATTCCAAAACCCTCCGGTATCATTATTCCTCACATACCACTCTCCTTCATGCATCAGCTTCAGCAAACCAGGATCCTCAACCTCAACACGCTTCCAACGATCACTACTCGACTTGTAAATAGAAAATACATCAGTCTCCCTCGCGTAAAACGCCGCGATCTTGTGATCTTCACTCGATGCGTCGTATCCGAACCCAAACATCACTTGAAGTGGATCTTGGACTTTGAAATAAGGGAATCGCGGGACATGCTTAACCTTGCGCGTGGCTGGATTCACCAATACTATGTCGCCACGCCGACCCATCTCGCATAATATTCCATTAACGGGTCCCAATAGATACCGGAAATCTTCACCAAGATAAGGTAACCGCAGTCTGTCGTTGTTACCCTCTTGAAATCCTGCACCATCTACGTAATCTCCTCTCTTGAAGACTAGACGCTCTTCGTGACTCTCGTGACAGTAATGGCGCTTGATGAATGTGTTGCTCTCGATCAGACCACACCAACTCCTGCAAACAGCTTTGCATCGCAGCAGGCTCTTCACCGGCAGCCTCAACAAGATTTCATCTACGACGTCTGTTGGTAGCCACCAATCCATACACCCTAGTTTAAATTTTCTCTAAACGGTTTGACATCAATGCCATTATATATACACACGCATTTGATATATAGATAGGGTTTAATTAGGGTTTAAAGTGTGAAAAAACTTTAAACTTTAAATGAAAATTAAAAAAAAAACCGCAAGTTTTATGGTCTCAATTTGAAAAATAAAAATAATATCAATAATAATTAGATAAATATATTTTAAATCACTAATCTATATATTATATAAAAAGAAAATAGTTCAACTTATTTACGATTTTGCCATTTTCCCTCCAAAACTTATCACATCAAAATTTAATATTATTTTTTAATTTATTTATATTCACCAACCTATCTAAATTTTATCTCACTATTAATATTTGTCATTTTTTTGTTTAAAATATCTCATTTCAACAGTTCATTATATTTATTATTTTTTAAATAATACGAGTATAATATTTTTTGTAAAATAATATTTAAACAAACATAATAGGCTTTGTGTTCAATATAATTCTTTTTTATTTTATTTAATTTGCATATGTATTTGATGTATAATATTATATTAAGCATGAGAGTAAAAGAGTACAAAAAATTGTATTGTAATAAAATTTTAGATAAAATAAGAACTTAAGAATTACATATGTTATAGTTTTCGATATCATAAAATTTGATATTTTTATTTTTATAATTGTGAACTATGCATAACTTATATATAATTATCTTCATTTAGTTATAGAATATGTTAATTTATTATTTTAAATAAATATTTCCACTATTATGAATTTCACAACGATGATTTTTATGTAATAATCCATGAAATTTAAATATCTATATAATATATTAAAGGAGAAAATTTATAATAATTGTTCCCTCCAAAACATTATCATGTTAATTTTGAATTATTTTTTATATTATATTATAAATATGTAATAAAAAATAATAAAAATATAAAACTTATATTTTTCATTTTTCATTAAAATATTTCATTTCACCAATTTATTGTATTTATTATATTTTAAATAATACAAGTATAATATTTTTCATGGAATAATATTTAAACCAAATCTCATAGACTTTGTGTTTGATATAATTCTTTTTTATTTTATTAAATTTGAATATATATTTAATGTATAATATTATATTGAAGTGCAAGAACAAAAATGCACAAAAGATTCTATTGTATTTCTAAAAATAAGATCGTATTGTATTAAATTTCAGATAAAATAAGAACTCAAAAATTACTTATGTTATAATTTGGTTTTATTTTTATTTTTTAATTTATGGGTTTTAATTATATTACTGTTCTAACTATTATAAATTTTACCATCATGATTTTTTATATAATAATCAATAAAATTTTAAATATGTAAATTTGAAGAATATGCATGACTTTAAAAGAGACATTTTAATTTTTTGGAAGACTTTTGTTAACCATAACCACTCAATAAATTGATAATTTATTATTTGGTAATATCTTTTTTCACTCAATTTGAATTATAATTTGATAATGCTTCTTTATATATCCATGTCATGAGCTACAATATTTTTATTCATTAGAATGTGTATATTTTATTTCAGTTACACACTTTTATTTATTGATATTTAAAATTATTAATACTTCTTATGAATTCAATTCATTTGAAGAAAATTAAATAATTTTTCTTAATTATATTTGTGAGGTGCTGCAAATTTATAAAAAATTATATTTACTTAATTTTTTATTAAATATAAATAAGATGACTAAGTAGAATATGAGTTTATATTTAGAATTACTAAAAAATTTTAAATGTGTTTTTAATTTGAGTCATAAGTGATTAAAGTATTTCGTCTGTTTCTAATAAATTATTAAATTGATACACAATTAAATTAAACCATCTGAATAGATTAAAATTTAAATTAATAAAATTATTAAAAAAATGAAATTCTAAATAAATAATATTTTAGCGTGCAACGCACGGGTGCAAATCTAGTTTAAGTAATAAGAAGATAATATTGTAAAAATTATTGGTAAGTTTCAAATCAGCAAAAATAAGGTTGAGAATAGGAGTATATGTGGAAGTTTTGGTTATTTTGGCCGTTCTTTGAATATGTACATAAAAATAGCTATTTAAAATTTTTGTATAACAAAAGTGATCATTTTTAAATATTACCACATAAATAAATATAACAAAAGAATCCTTACTAAATACCCCCTCCATCCCGTTAGATTAGTCCCATTTTTCATTTTTGTCTGTTCCGTTATATTAGTCTCATTTCTTAAACTGGGAAAAAAAATACCTCACATAAATAAAATATTAATTTCATTACATCCACAAGTATTGGTTACTGTACCCGGTCAAAAAAAGACTTATGACCTGGGACAGAGGTAGTATAGTTTTTCTCCCGAAATACACTTGTCAAATATAATAATTTATTATTTTAGGTAATTAATAATATATGGTAATTATATAACAATTATAATATATATTAATAATTGATTTCTTTAATAATCGATAATAAAAAATTTAATATAGAAATATATAATAAATTAATATATAGTAAATTAAAATTGATAATCCCTTCTTAGATTTATTTATATTGCACGATATTAATGGATATATATTAATAAAACTGAAAGAAGAACCCTATCTAAGAAAAATTCCCTCTCAAACCAATAGAATTGAATAATATATTAGGTAATAATAATAATGATATCATAATTATAAAAATTATTTAACAATAGTGATCTATTAGAGCCACAAATAATATTTTGGTAAGGATTCACAGGTACGATCAATTTATATAGCATATATATATTTTTTCGAAAGTAATTCAATATGGAATATTATATTTAGTTAAAAATATGTTAATGTCATGGATGTAGGGGTGAGCAAAATCAAATCAAACCGAAAAGTTTTGGCGGGTTAGGGTCGGTTTGGGTTTCGGTTCGATTTCAAAATTCCCAAATCGAGCCTATGTTCCATTCGGTTTGAGATGTTTAGGGTTCAGTTTGGTTCAAACTGAACCGAAGGGTTTTGGGTGGTTTCCATGGGTTTGAGGGTTCGAGCGGTTTGGTTGGATTTTCTGAAAAATTCGGGTTCACAGTTTGTGCAGATTGGGTTCAGTTTCAATCCAAACCACTGTTGAGCAGCCCTAGATGGATGGAATGAATCATAATTATAAGGCAAAAACTTGCGTTAGGTACGCCTAAACGGCATAGGCAGGTTTTATCCATACTCAAATGAGTTCACCCATCCTAAATAAGATTTATTAATCCCCAATTATAGTATATTAGATAGGTTTGGATTGAATTAATAGATAAAGTCCACCTAAATCGTTTAGACGTGCCTAACGCAAGTTTTTGCCAAAAACTTGTCGTAGAATGCTTTTAGAGGATTGGATTCCATCCCATTCTCAAAATTCTTGAGTAATAATACACTTCATTATTCAAGCATACAAAAGCTTTCAATGATACTTGTTTGTTTCCAAATTCTGACCAATTATATGCCATTTTATTTATTTGTTGTGAAAGGTTTCCTCACTTTATTTCTCATTCGAGTTTTGAATGGCCTCACTAAATTCAATCCAAATTGGTTTATTGTTTCTGAAAAACACGTGCACACATTCTGTTTTCTATTTTGACAAATTTCTTTTTGTAATACCGATTTAACCATAACCACACTTAGTTTGTAAAATATCAATTTCGAATATTTTAAAAAAAAAAAAAGATAGCTTCATTTTCTAGGTGGACTATTTTGCAGCTAAATTAGAGTTTTTATTCAAAACCTTAAATAAATTATAAAGAAAGTTGTAATTTTTTTCATATTTAATAGAAAATGACTTTCTTAATAGTGGATTCACCCTCTTTAATTAATCAAATTAAAGATGTGACTAGTATGTGCTACCAATACAATGCTATTAGTAGGGCTGAAAATTTCTGACAAGACACGAACATGCACGATAAAAGAGAGCACGAACACGACACAAATCTGTTAAGCTCAACACGAACACGACACGAACCCGTTAAGCTCAAACACGATAATGATACAACACGAAAACGACCCAACACGATAAAAATTAACCTTAATAAAATTGCCAGCTTTATACTTGAGACTAAAAAATTTTAATACGACACGAACACACACGATAATAATGAGCACGAACACGATACAAACCTGTTAAGCTCAAACACGAACACAACACGAACTCGTTAAGCTTAAACACGATAATGATACGACACGATAACGATCCAAAACGCACGATAGCCTATCAGTAAAAAAAAAATAGAAATGATAAATTCTTGTTATGTTTCAGATTTTACAAAAAACTTGATAAATGGATATGACCTTATCAATATTTTTTCAAAATACATGATAGAAGCAAAAACTCAAATCACATATATATAACATGTATAAAGCGAAGACAAAAACTTGCGTTAGGCACGCCTAAACGGTTTAGGCGGGTTTTATCCTACCCAAATGGGTTCACCCATCCCAAATAGGGTTTATTAATCCCAATTAGGGTATATTAAATGGGTTTGGGTTGGGTTAATGAATAAAATCCGCCTAAACCATTTAGGCGTACCTAACCTGAGACCTCTCCTAAAGCGAATAATCGCTCCCAAAATAATAATTTATTGATTAATGAAATATTAATCCTAATGGAAATTTAAATACCCAAAACAATATCCAAAAAATATCATAAAGATATTTTTCCTAAACTAAATCAAACTAGAAAATAACTAATTTATTAGGAGAATAAGAAAACCTCTTTTTCCATATCAATACATGTAATTAATTCAACACAATGTATAAAATGGAATTGAATGATAACAGTAGTATAAATTATAATAGCAATGATATGATGCAAAAAACAGAGTCGACTAAACAGCAAAAAGGCTGTCTTTGTAAGAAAAAGGAAGAAAAAATGCAGGTGAACCAAGAACTTTATCACAGAAAGGAAGACAAACAACTCCAGGTTGTTTTGGTGTTGAAGCAGCAGCAGGTGGTGATGAGAGATCGATGAAGCAGATAATATTCTCGAATCACCCATTTCTGCTTCAAATATGCTTTCATTACGACTAGTTGATCCTTCCACACGTACACTGGAAACAATGATTCCCATTTCTTAATTTCAATCCTCAGCTTTTCATCTGTTAAACATTTACTCCAACAACCATCCTTCTCCTTCTCCTTCACCATCACCCTGCAAAACTCATTCCTATTCTTATTATCCCTCGTCAACACCGCCATCGAATCACCATGTCTGCAGATTCTTATAAAATCCCCAACAACTTCGTCATCTGGAACTTGTATTATCTCACTAAACTTCTCGCTCATCATATCAAATCCGACCATTCCTTTACAACGGCGACCACCCTGCATGACCACCTCACATACCAGTCTCCTTCATGCATCAGATTCAGCAAACCAGAATCCTCGACATCAATACCCTTCCACCGATCACTACTCGACTTGTAAATAGCAAATACATCAGTCTACCTCGCGTAAAACGCCACGATCTTGTAATCTTCACTCGATGCATCGTATCCGAACCCAAACATTACATCATGTGGACATGGGACTTTAAAAGGGAACGGTGGGACTCGCTTAACCTTGTGCGTGGCTGGATTCACCAAAACTAGGTCGCCACGCCAACCCACCTCGCATAATATTCCATTAACGGGTCCCAATAGATACCAGAAACATTCACCAAGATAAGGTAACCGCAGTCTATCGTTGTTACCCTCTTCAAATCCTGCACCATCTACGATATCCCCTCTCTCGAAAACTAGACGTTCTTCATGACTCAATGAATGTCTTGCTCTTGATCAGACCACACCAACTCCTGCAAACAGCTTTGCATCGAAGCAGGCTCTTCACCGGCAGCCTCAACAAGATTTCATTTACGACGTCTGTTGGTAGCCACCACTCCATAAACCCTAGTTTAAATTTTCTTAATAATTTGACATAAATGCCTCTTAACGGTTTCACATAAATGCCAATATATATAATATATATATATATTTTCGAAAGTAATTCAATATGGAATACTCCCTCCGTCCCATTAGATTAGTCCAGTTTGGTTTCGGCACAGAAACCAATGTTTGTGAGTGTAGTGGAATTAATATTTTATTGGTGTGAGAAGATTTTTTTCCATTTTAGGAAAGTGGACTAATCTAGTGTGACAGACGAAAATGAAAATATGGACTAATCTGGCGGGACAGAGGGAGAATTATTTATCTAAAAATATGTCAATTTCATGGATGGAATGAATCATAATTATTATATAAAAAAATTTGAGAATATGTGTCATATATGAGGCAGATACATTGTAAACTGCACAACAGTACCTAGAGTTGTCAACTGGGCCGGGTCAACTCAACCCAGAATAGCCCAGCCCAGCTGAAGCTCGGCCAGGAACGGCCCATAAAAATTTTGGTTTCAATGGGCTGGGTTCATATATATTTAATGAGCTCGAATTGGGCCATTTCTTAGATCCGGACCCGAGCCCATTATGATACAAGCCTGGATTGGACTAGGCCCAGACCGACACAAACCCAAGCCCGGGCCCATTTCATTTAATTAAAAATATTTAATTTTATATATTTTATAAATATTATTTGTAGGTATAGTGTAATTGATTGCCAACTACCCATTTCCTCTCAATTAATGCTATGCACCGACAAGCGATAGATTGTAGGAGCACCTTGTAGAATCTTGAACTTAGTGGATTTCCAAACAGCTGTCAGAAGAGTGGACGTAGAGCCTTTAGAGTTCAAACCACTATAAATCATTTCTCTTATTTATTGCTTTCAGTTTACCTGCTTACTAATCTTTAAAATTCAACACTGAAGTGTTGAAGTATATATATTGAAACTTACTACTAAATATACTCGAACATAAAACCTGAACTAGATTTAATAATCAAACTGACAAGCAACCATCAATTTGTATAAGTACAAGTTTATTAATAAATATTTTCACAGTACATCTAAATTTACTCTGAAAACGAGACCAATATCTCACCTATTAATTGGTTGTGAATGGTATCCTCACTTTATTTCTGATTCTAGTTTTGAATGGCATCACTAAATTCAATCCAAATTGGTTTATTGTTACTAAAAACACGTGCACATATTCTGTTTTCTATTTTGACAAATTTCTTATTTAATACCGATTTAACCATAATCACAAGACAAAAACTTGCATTAGGCACGCCTAAACGGTTTAGGCGGGTTTTATCCTACCCAAATGGGTTCACCCATCTCATATAAGGTTTATTAATCCCAATTAGAGTATATTAAATGAGTTTGGGTTGGGCTAACGGATAAAATCCGCCTAAACCATTTAAGCGTACCTAACCTAAGACCTTCCCTAATCACAATTAGTTTGTAAAATATCAATTTCGAATATTTTAACATGCAAAGAAAGAAGATAGCTTCATTTTCTAGGTGGACTAATTTAGCAGCTAAATAAGAGTCTTTATTCAAAACCTTAAATAAATTATAAAGAAAGAAAAAGGCTAGTGGTTTCAAGTAGAATTTCAGAACAAACTAGCTATACGCCTGTGTTTTTAAGTTTAAAAAATGGGGCAGAATCATAAAATTGTTAACAAGTTGTTTAAACTTCTTAATTATTGATTAAGTTTGGATGAAAGTTTTAATTTTTTTTTTTCATATTTAATACAAAGTGACTTTCTTAATATTGGATTCACCCTAGTATGTGCTACCAATATTATATACAATGATATTAGTTTTTAAAAAAATAGAAATAATAAATTATTGTTATATTTCATATTTTATAGAAAACTTCATAAATGGATATTACCTTATCAATATTTTTACACAATCAGATAGTTAGACTTGCCCAAAACAAATAATCACTAAATAATAATTTTATTGCTTGATGAAATATTAATCATAATGGGAATTTAAATACCCGAAAACAATAACCAAAAATATCTTTTCCAAACCAAATCAAACTAGGAAATAAACGACTTATCCTAAAATAAATCAAATTAATTATAACAACTAAATAACATCAGTCAAAACCAATGCCACAGAAAGGCTAATTAAACAGCAAAAAGGCTGTCTTTATAAGAAAAAGGAAGAACATATGCAGCAGAAACAAGAGCTTTATTAGAGAAAGGAAGACGAAGAACTTTAGGTTTTGGTGTGGATGAAGAAGAAGAAGAAGCTGGTGATGAGAGATGAAGCAGATAATATTCTCGAACCACCCATTCCTGCTTCAAATATGCTATCATCAAGACTAGTTGATCCTTCCACAGGTGCACCGGAAACAATGAATCCGACACCTTAATCCTCCAACATTTACTCCGACAACCATCCTTCTCAGTCACCGTCACCCTACAAAACCCTTTCCTATTAATCCTATCATCCCTCAACAAGGCAACATCATTCGGAAACTGTATTACTTCTCTGAACTTCTCGCTCATCATATCAAATCCGACCATTCCTTCACAATAACGACCATGTCGCATAACCGCCCAGTAGAAAACTCCATTGCAAAACTCTCCAATATTCTTATTCCCATACCACCATCCTTCATGCATCAGCTTCAGCACACCAGAATCATCGACATCAATAAGCTTCCAACAATCACTGCTCGACTTGTAAACACCAAATACATCAGTCTCCCTCGTGTAAAACCCCACGATCTTGTAATCTTCACTCGATGCATCGTATCCAAACCCAAACATCAGTTGATTTGGAGACTGGACTTCAAAAGGGAATGGCGGGACATGCTTAACCTTGCGCGTGGCTGGATTCACCAAAACTAGGTCGCCACGGGAACTCACCTCGCATAATATTCCATTAACGGGTCCCAATAGATACAGGAAATTCTCACCAAGATAAGGTAACTGCAGTCTGTCGTTGTTACCCTCTTCAAATCCTGCACCATCTACGTAGTCTCCTCTCTCGAAGACTAGACGTTCTTCGTGACTCTCGTGACAGTAATGGCGCTTGATGAATGTCTTGGTCTCGATCAGACCACACCAACTCCTGCAAACAGCTTTGCATCGCAGCAGGCTCTTCACCGGCAGCCTCAACAAGATCTCATCTAGTACGTCTGTTGGTAGCCACCACTCCATAATTTTCTAAAGTGTTTAACTTAACATCAATGGCAATATATATATACATACACATTTGATAATTTTAGTAATGTTAGGCACACCAATAGAAACAGAATCTGAACCTATTTTTGTGGGATTTGATAAATTAGTTATTACTCTAACTAAATACACTTGCCAAATATGATAATGTATTATTTAGGTAATTAATAATATAGGGTAATTATATAAAAATTATAATATATATTAATAATTTGATTTCTTGAATTAATAGTGAATTAAAATTGATAATCCCTTCTAAGATTTATTTGTATTGCACGATATTAATAGATCTATATTAATAAAACTGAAAGAAGAACCCCTATATGAAAGAATTTCCCTCTCAAAGCAAAGTTACCAAAAGAATTGAATAATACTCCCTCCGTCCCACACGAATTGTCCCTCTTTCCTTTTTCGTCCGTCCCACACGAATTGTCCCCTTACCTAAAATAGAAAGTTTTTACACACTAACTAATAAAATAATAATTTTATCTATCTCTACCACATTCCACTACATTGGTTATTGTGCCATGTCCCAAGGGGACAATTCCCTTGGGACAGAGGGAGTATATTAGGTACTAATGATATAATAATAATTATAAAAATTAATTGAACACTAGTGATTTATTAGTGCCACAAATATTATTTTGGTAAGGATTCACTAATTCAGGCAAACGATCAATTTATATAGCATACTAGTATTGCACCCACGCGATGCGTGGGGATTTTATTTATTCAATATTTTGTTTATAGAAAAATAATATGAGTTTTTTAAATATGTAGAACATAAGTTTATATTGACATATACAATATAAATCATTTTAAAAACATATAAAATATGAATAAATGCATTAGCTATATAGTATATATATTTGTGATAATATAATGACATCCATTTTGTTTACTGTTATTATTTTGTTAAATTTTATTCTATGAGCATCATAGTTTCTAATTCAAATAATTTTTATATATTATTTTAGTATGGATGAGTTTTAATTCATAATAAAAAATTAATGCTAAATAAATTTTTTTATTTATGAATGTGTAGTAATCTTTGGAATTTTATTGTTGAAATATTTTAAACTTTCAACATTTCACTTCTCTTTCTCTCTATTTTTTTTAAAAAGTAAAAGAAACTTTTTGTTTATTACATCATTAGATGAATATTTAATCATGGGTATTAGTGAATGTTTTATATGATAAATCATAATCTTTTGTAATTATTTACTTGTATCTTTTAAATATTTTTTTTACAATTTTTTAGTATCTTAATGATATTTGCTAGATATATTATTTGTTATTTTTCCAAAATTCATGGTGTAAAGTTCTCTATTGAAACTGATTGTTATAACACTGTACTATTGGTTTATTAGTGCAACAAATATTATTTAGGTTAGGAATTCACGAATTCAGGCAAATAATGCTCGTTTTCTTGATTTTATAGTTATTTTCTGAATTCATAAATTTGTTGAAGATATGTAAGTACTCTGTCCATCCCACTTGAATTGTCACATCTACTAAATTGGGCGTTCCAACCAAATTGTCATATTTCAAAAAATAGCAATTTTTTCACACTCAACAATAAAATGTTAATCCCACTAACTCATTCTACACTCACAACTCTTAATTTTCGTGTCAAAAAGAAACATGACGATTGTAATGGAACGGAGGAGTACTAATTTTTGTGTGGGAAATTTGTAGAAAATTGCTAACAAGGACTAGTCCAGTAGTCCCTTGTTTTTGTGGTGGCATAGGTAGGGGTGAGCAAGAACCGACCGAACCGAAAAAATCGAACCGAACCGCTCAAATTTGGTCGGTTCGGTTCGGTTCTCGGTTTTGGAAAATTTAAACCGAATAGATTCGGTTCGGTTTTCGGTTCCTCGGTTCTGCCTTTCGGAACCGAAAACCGAACCGAACCGACCGAACTAATATATAATAATTATAAATTAAACAATAATAATAATAATAATAATAATAATAATAATAATAATCACCAATCATCATCTAAATTCTAACCTAATTGAATTGAATATCCCCAACACCCAATACCCATTCCCGCAGCCCTGACCCTCAGCCCTCCCCCATCTCGCCGTTCCAGTTTCCCGCAGGCCACACCGCCACCGGCGCCGGCCCTCGCCCCATCACCGGCGCCGCTTCGCCCTCTCTGACTCTGTCACCGCGCTGCCCTCGCGGCCTCGCCCTCTCCCTCTCCCTCTCGCTCCCCCTTTCGCTCAGATCCAAAGCCGCTTGCCCTGCCTATCTCCCTCGCACGCACGCAAGCAGCACACAGCCGGCTCGTCCTCACGCAGGCACGCACGCAAGCAGTCGTTCTCACGCACGCCCTGCCCCTCTCCCTTGTAGGGGTGAGCAAAACCTAACCAAACCGTAAACCGGCAGTTTCGGTTCAGTTCGGTTTGGATTATATATTAATTTCGGTGCGGTTCGGTTTAGTATTTTTGAAACAGCTAAAATTCGGTTCGGTTCGGTTTTAACCAAAATATGGCGGTTCGGTTCGGTTTCGGTTCGATTTGGGCGGTTTGGTTCGGTTTCGGTTCGGTTCGGGCGGTTTGGATATGAATTTGTAGATTTGAACTTAGATTTGAATTGTTATTTATGAACTTGTGTATTTGGATTTATGAGTTAGACTTGTTTGTTGAACTTGTGGGATTGTATTTGGTGTATTTGGACTTTTAATGAATGTTGAAACATGAAAATGTATGTTTTAATTCAAGCATTTTGAAAAATATGTGGAAAAAGTTCGGTTTAAACCGAAACCGTGCGGTTCGATGCAGTTTGGTTCGGTTCGGTGCAAACCGCCAAACCAAACCGAAACTGCCCATTCGGTTCGGTGCGGTTTACATAATCCTAGCGGTGCGGTTCAGTTTGATTTTTTAAGATTTGCGGTTTGACGGTTTGGGCGGTTCGGTTCGATTTTCAGACCGAACCGACCGTTGCTCACCCCTACTCCCTTGCTGCTGCTCGTCCTCATGCCCTCTCCCTCTCCCTTTCATTTTTTTTTGCTGCAGTTCGGTTAGAACTGAACCGACCGAAACCGAACCGAATTATTCGGTTCGGTTGATTAATTGTTAGGTTCGGTTTTCAGTCGGTTCCCTTGTTCGGTTTTCAAAATTTCGATCGGTTCTCAACAGAACCGACCGAATGCACACCCTTAGGCATAGGTTTATGTCAAGTATTCATCGTTTAGTTTGATGAAATGAATATTCAATAATGATGACTCAAACACTATAGAGCAATTTCTCCCAATATCCACAGCACTTTTGAAATGGATCAGGATTCGATTATCGATTATACAACACAAACTTTAACTAATTAAGTTTAATCAATAAATAATAAATTACGAGGAAGCATTAATTCGCTATCTATGTACAAAAAAAACTTCCGGCGATGCGATTTCATACAGCGCTAGCTTCTGAGAAAAGGGTGCCCCAGCAGCTGAGCGGCGCTCCACCGTTTGGCCGCCTCCTTCTGCAAACAGCACTCCACAAAGCTCCTGAACTTCTCCGACGCGCCCTCCGGCGAGCTCGGCGGCTCGCCGAAGCATATGGCGCACATTAGCGTGGCCCAGTCCGGCCTCTGCCCCAGAGCCAGGTAAGGAAAATGCCCGACGTACAACTCCAACAGCGTCACTCCAAGGCTCCATACGTCTCCGGCGTATCCGTCGTAGTTCGACCCGTGCGAATCCGGGTCGAACCGCTCCGGGCTCATGTACGCGCACGTGCCGACGTAGGAATCGCAGGGATCCAGAGTCCGCTGCATGATTTTGCTGACTCCGAAATCGGAGATCTTAATCTCCATTTCCCGATCGACGAGAATGTTCGAGGGCTTCAAATCGCGGTGGACGATTTTGTGCGCGTGCAGGTATTCGAGGCCGGCGAGGACTTGGCGGCAGATCTTGGCGAGGAGGGATTCGTCGACGATGACGCCGTTTTCGAGGAGGGATTCTAGGGTTCCCATGTCCATGTACTCCATACAGAAGGCGATGTCGCCGCCGGGGAGGTCGAAGACGCCGTGGCACTTGATTACGTGGGGGGAGTTGGTGCGGCGGAGGATGGAGGCCTCGCGGAGGACCTGGCGGCGGACGGCGGGATCGCTGTCGCCGTGGACGACCTTGAGGGCGTAGATCGCTGACGTCTGCTTGTGGCGGACTTTGTATACGGTGCCGCCGTTGCCGTGGCCGAGGACGTGGAGCTTCTCGAGGTCAGCGGCGGAGATGGCGGTGGATGCGGAGGGAGGGAGTGGGGGAGGGAAGCGGGAGCAGCGCTCGGAGGGCTCCGGGAGACGGAGGTTGAGGCGGCGGCGATCACGGATGATGGCCATAAGATGAAGGGTGTGGGGGTGGATAGAGTCGGATAAGATCGGTGGAGAGTGAGGTGTATATTAAGTGTGATTTTGGGGGGAAAGCGAGTGGAAGGGGCCTGGCTACGGCTGCGTGCGTGCGTGGGGCATTATTTTGGATATTGTTAATGATTATTTTTTGTGGAGTAGTAAATTACTAATTTTAAATTTAGATATGAATTGGGATTTCGGCTAAACAGAAAACAAAAGGACAAAACCAATTTTGGTAAAAACGATGAGTTCAAATGTTGCATGGAATGGATTTATCACTCCTAAAATCATGTATATTTAGAAGAAAATTTGGATATATATGTTGAATTATAGGTCCAGCTGGCTAAAGAAGAAAGTCAGTTGGGAAAATGGTTTGTTCGTTATAATGAGCTTTGTTGATGCACAAATTTCGTAAGACAGAATACTCACAAAGAATAGAGAATTTTTACTAAAAATGATGAAGGAATCTGGAAAAATGATGAATAATGAAATTTTTGCAAGAGAAGGAGATTTTTGCAAGAGAAAACTCTCTTTCTTCATGTTCATGTGTCCCTTCACTCTCCTCTCTTTTCCTATACTTATTACATTCATTATATTAAATGGGTGTTGTTGAGGTCGATACTTTAAGGCCCAAAAACGGCCCATTAAAATAGCTTGATTGATGTCTTGGGCTTAAATCCAGGATGAGGCCTATGAATGATAGGTCGACGATATGGATCGAGCACTATGGCTTCGAGCTGTGAGGATTCAAATCTATAGCTCGACATTCAAGGCGTGCTTAAATAAGGAAGAGCGGATCTTTTGACTGAGAAACGGACAAATCAGCAATAAAGTTCGGCGGAAATCACGGAGAGGCGTTATTTTAGGAAGGGCTATATATATTTCAGGAAGAGCATAATCTGGCGGGGATGCAACTGCGCAAGGATTGAAGCAAATAACAGCTCGATCAGTCTTATTTATCTCATTTACTGTTCGATTATCTCTGTTTTCCATATTATTGTATTCGTTCCAGCAATCAAACAACAATACTTCTGCCTACCTACTATAATTTGTATTGTTTTCTATATCGTTAATTAAATTGTTCTTGGGCTCCAATTTCATACAAATTCACCCCCAACAATTGGCGCCCACCGTGGGGCCCAGGAACAGATTTGGTACTAGCAAATTATTGCAGGGATGGCGGATGACGGAAATCGTGAGCTTGTCATCGGTGGAACCGTTCCCCCGCAAGGAGATATCACACTCCCTGGAGCCGGAAGAGGGTCGAATCAGGGGCGTGGCCAGCAGTCCGGTGCAGGTCGAGGACGGCAAAACCCTGGCGGACGGGGAACAGATCAACCCTGCGGGTCATTGGAGGATATGCGACGAGCCTTCAACGTAACCCCGCTCAACGAACTGTCATTCCCTCCGCCGCCACCAGCGCTAATGCAAGACCCGTACGTGGCGCAGCTGTAAGTCAGGTTCAGACAGCTCGAGGGGTAATGGAAAAGCTGGGTGCTCAAGTCGAGGCCGTTACCCAGAAGTGCCAGGCTCTCGAGCAAGACAACCGTCGGTTAAATCAATTGGCGAACCGTCCGTTAGTCGAAGAGCCTGGGAGCGCGAGTAGGGCTCGAGCATTCACTGCCCATGATCTACATGATGAATTCAATCGGGCTGCCGAAGACGAGACTAATCAAAGGACGCTGGGTATGTTGATAGAACCAAACTCTAACCACAGGCAACCGAATCCAAATTACGCAGGAGGATCGGCGCTGACGCAACTGGAACGACGGTTCGAACAACGACTAAGTTACTTCGAGTCCTTGATCGCCAGGGTGCCTGGGCTACCGCCCCCGGAACGAACCATCCCACGTGAAAGCTACGCGGAGTCCCCGTTTGCACCTGAGCTCGCGGAGGCCGAACTTCCTGATCGCTTTACCCCTCCAAGCTTCGTGCTTTATGACGGTACAACCGATCCAGAACTATGTCGCGGTCTATAAGCAAAAGATGTTCGCATTAGCGATTCCTAGCGCTCATCGTGAAGCTTGCATGTGTAAAAGTTTCGGATCGAGTCTCACTGGACCGGCCTTGCAATGGTTCATTAGCTTGCCGAGGGGCTCAATCTCAAAGTTTGCCGAGTTACATCAGCTATTCCTCCGACAATACTCGAGCAGTCGGAAGCTCGATAAGTATCCAGATGATTTGTATGCGATAATTCAGAAACCCGGGGAGTTACTCAGAGCATATCTGTCCAGGTTCAATAAAGAGTTGGTGGCGGTCCCGAGTTGCAGTGCGAGCCTTCACCAAAGGTTTAGACGTCGATTCAGACTTATATCGAGAATTATCGATCTACCCCTGCCAGACCATGGACGACGCGCTTAACAGGGCTTGGGCGCTAATCAAATGGGAAGAGGACGAGCCGTATTGGAGGTCAAGGCGTGGTGGACGGGCAATAGTCGCACGAGAGGAGCGTCGGCCTGAACAGCGTGACCGTCGACCCTCACGGCCGCATCCTTATAGTCGCCCATCCGGGAGCAGACCACCTCATGTCAACGCCTT
>JAPKLW010000322.1:0-63028 GCA_026898455.1 Plectranthus barbatus
ATGATTGGCTAAGTTTATTCATGGATTCTAGGGTTTGAAACTTTGTACATATTCATTCAACAATTTATGTGATTTAATGTTCCTGTTCCATTGATGTTCTGATTTCTTTGGGATTTTCATTAATTGCGAGATACTGGCCATTGATTGTGATTTGAATTGGTAGTTTTTGAACCGAGAGGTCTAGATTATCAATTAAGACGCAAATAAATCAGATTTATTAGAACAATTGTCCGAGAGGAAATTGAACTTTTGAAGGGTTTTGAAATCTAAGGTTTTTAAATCAAGAGTAAAAGTCTTTTGTATGTCCGAGAGGAATCACTTGATCTTTTATTTCCATGTTATGGTTTAGAGTCCGAGAGGATCACCTGATAACACATTTGCGATTAACTCACATCTTTGGGAATTAAATTGGGATTGAATTACATAAAGAGTTGTTTGATAATTATTCAAAGTGGATTGCCCTGGAATCCTGTTTTCTCATAAGTTTTTCTAAAACCAGTTAAATTAGTCATTTACTTTACTTTGCTTTTAAATCATTGATAGTTTTGAATAAACCAACCTCATTTTCTTATTCGCCTAGATAGTAGTACGGTGTCTATGCTTTAGTGCTTGATTATACTTCGAGCCTGCAGTCCTTGAGATCGATAAAATTATTACTTGCCCTCTGCAGTGGTCTGTACACTTGCAGTTTTAGCGCGTTGCACAACGCGCTATCACTATGCATCTCTACACTATGAATCAAGATTGATCGCGACTTTCTTATCCTAGATCTCCTCTCGGTCTCACTAGGTGATATTTCTACCTGCCACTGTTGTGTTTAGGCAAACAAACAAATCAAAATTGAGATCAAACACCAGATTTAATACGAGAAAAACTTCAGCATATATTCAAGAAGGAAAACCAGTCAACAACCCGAGCTTAAAAGGTTTAGCTCATGCTTACAAAAGATAAATAGTAAATAACATTCGAGTTCATATCTCCAACCATTTACTGCGCATAAATATTAAATAAAATGTGAAAATAAAGATAAACTATTCAGGTTTCTTGCAACATCCACTTTACTTCTCACGAACTCCAAGTTTTTCTCCTGCTCAAACTCTCACAGTGATTCCTTCTCTCGCCTGCAATCCGTCGTGCTAATTCTCCTTTTTCAGTCCCAAATATCTTCTTTGTCTCCCTTCAGTTTCATCCTAGCTCTACATGTGGCTCCTCAATCTACCTTCCAGCTCTGACAGTTCTCCTGGTTGACACTTGTCCTGCTTTTGGGACAGGATCTGAAAAGTGCTGAGATCCTGTCTGCTGTGGTCCCGAATGTTTCTCACTAGAGTTCTGGCCATGCTGCTCCTATGCGGTGACATTGCATCTATCTTTGCTACTGTTATGCTTCAGCATAGTAACACCTGTAATACTATCTAAACAATTCCCTCGCAAAAACTCATAAGTAACAGAAAACACATATTTAATCCTAAACTTAATAACTTCACAAAGTTACCTATATTTTCCTAATTAACCTATAAAAGAAGACTATTCTAGGACATATTTAATTAAGTTCGAGATAAAATAATAACTCTTTAAGAGAGTTATCAACCATCTTCTTACAAGCTCACCACTATCATTCGTGATTGAATGGTCTACATGATCGATGCAAGGGGGAGGCAAGACTGGACCCGACCACCTTGGTGAGGATAAATATTGTTGAGCCACGATAATAACTAAGAAACTGGATGGGAGGCACATTGTTTCAATTATTTATTTTCTATTTGACCAACGAAGAGGTCGACAAGAAGGCTCTATGTCAATCGACAGGGCCCCTGTCGATCGACACAGAGTGCCAGCAGCCACAAGTCTCTATCTTTCGAGTTCTGCAGCCTCCGAGGGATAAAAAGTTGGTGTCTGAGACCAACATTGAGGTACAGTTTCACTCCTAGTCTGATTTTCAAACTTGATCCCTTTGTCAATTGAATGAGTTTGGGGGGAGGAGGACTTGGAGTTGAAACTATTTCTTTCCTTTTTTACTTTATGCCTAGTTTAAAATTTTTTTTGCATGATTTTGTTGAATTATTTGAATAAGTTATGAATTTGTGAGTAAATTTGCATAACTATTACATAACCCTAGCAAGAATGCAAGATTTGAATCGATTGACTTTTGTATGCATTGATTGTGATAGTGGTTGAGAATGCTTATGAATGTAGAAAACCACATGATTACTTGTTTTGAAACTTGCATTGGCATGATGTTGATGATGATTTGATGTTTACAATGGAAGAATTTTTGTCCCTAGTGTGAGATTTTGAGCTCAATTTCATTTGTGAGTGTGTCTGTATTATTGAGACTGCTAGTGTGCACAGGTTTAGGAAGTAATTTTAGGCCATATTTGTTTAGCCTATTTATCCCATACACAGTCCCTTTCAATGTTTTATCCATAGTCAGCCCCATTGAGCCTTTAGTTTTCTTTCTTGACTTTGAGTAAGAGAAAGTTCGGGTTTTCTCTTTTCAATGAGAGAAGGTGGTTCAAGGGAGGATTTATTGTAAGAAGAGAAGACGGTGAAAACAAAAGAAAAGGTTGAGCTCTAGAAAAAAAATGTGTTTGTGTTTATTAATCCTTATAAGCTCAAATGTTATAAAAATTATTAACAACATAAAAGGATGTGTGAAAAAGAGAGGAAAGAAAAGAAAAATAAATAAAAGAGCCTTGGGTTGTGTTGAATATTATAGGAGATGGGTGGATACTAATAAATGGTGGTTTTGATTTCTTGAGAGTCATGAACTCAATTAATTTTAGTCTCTTGGCCATATATTTCCCTACCTATCACTAAAAAGCCTACTTTACAACCTTGAATAAAGTCCTTTCTGATCTTAGACTTGTGTGCAAATATTTGCAGTGGGGATTTAGAATATTAGCAAGCCTATGGTAGAACTTGATTTGCATGACTTGTGTGATCTCATATTATCCTAAACACTTGAGTGAATGAGTGAAACACTTCCCTTGCGAGTCTTCCATGGTTTACAGATTTTCTGATTCTCACAAAGTGTTAGTGTGATGTGGATTTTCGAGTTTGATTGTGATGAATCTTGTGAGGCATTGCACTTCTCTTCTACTTGAACTATTGATTCATTCTTTTGTTGATTGAGGACAATCAAGTGTTTAAGTTTGGGGGGTTGATAAGCTCGTATTTTGCCTCACTTATCGCTTTGTTTTCGTTATTATTTTATGGATTTTGCATATGTTTTAGTTAATAATCGAGCATGAACAATTTATAGGGGATATTATGTTTGTCGTGCTCAGTTTTGTAGGTATTTGAGGCTAAAAGTGAGCAAAAGGTGAAAAGAGCCGAGTTACACAATATTGTTGCTTCGTTTGACACACGAGAAGTCAACCAAGTTGGGAGATTTGCCAAAAACCCGAAGCATTACCTTTGTGTCGACCGACATGGTGCATGTCGATCGACACTGAGGTCGGATGTTGATCGAAGACAAGGAGGGAAGGAGAGGCTCGACACCACCGGTGTCGATTGATACGTAAGTTGGAAGGGTAAGTCGACATGAAGGCCAT
This sequence comes from Plectranthus barbatus, assembly GCA_026898455.1. Lineage (NCBI taxonomy): Eukaryota > Viridiplantae > Streptophyta > Magnoliopsida > Lamiales > Lamiaceae > Plectranthus > Plectranthus barbatus. Next base: position 3,555 of record JAPKLW010000322.1, read on the forward strand.
GACCCGGATGTCAACTTGCATGTGTGTCGATCGACACATGCTATGTCAATCGACACAAAAGCTTGTAAAGGAAAAACTTGCCCAGTTTGGAGAGTTGTGATATTTTAGCCCATTGCCTATTGAAGATCAAATTCCTCTTATATAAATAGGGATCTAATTAGATCGAAAATTATCTGTTAGAATTCATTAGTATTCAGTTTTATCTTTATTTTTCAGCATTAAACTCTTTAATTTTCAGCACTCTTTTATTTTACTTGTTGCTTTAATTCAAGACATTGAAGGTTTAAGATTTCGATTTTCATTATGAATCAAGTAAGTTCCTTTATGTTCATTGCAATCTGTGTTTTTAATATGTTAGGCTAGAAACCCTAACAGGTTCTAGGGTTTCACCATCCTCTTTAGTATGTTCTAATTGGATTAATTCCAAACCCTAATTAACTTGGTTCAAATTATATGGTTTTCAATCCAAAATCTATTTTTTATTGAAGGATCGAGAGATGAAAATTGGATTATGTTTATAGTTATTAATTTGAGATCGAGAGGAGATTATTAATAACAAGAAAACATAATTTGATACAACTGATTTATGTCTTAAAAAGAAGATTCGATTGTAGGGTTTAAATCTGTATTTTTATCGAGATTGACTAGTTTGTGTTATTGAGACTCAAAAGGTAAAATTCACTTTCTAGTAATCTAGGTTTTAATTGCCTAATCTAGGGATTATTTCCAATTTATCAGATTTCCCACCTTAATGATTATTTTTGGGTTTAGATTGATTTTTTATGCATGTTGAATTGGATGGTTGATTTTCCTAAAATCTGTGCTTTTTATTATTGGATTTATTTCAAAATTATTTTATGTTTTGAAAACAAAAACCCTCTCTTGATTTTGATTCAATCAAACAACAAATTGATAAACTGTGTCCAGAACATGAAATAATTTCATCGCATTGTCCCTGTGGGTTCGACATTCCTTTGGGTTATAAATTTATTTGCATCACTAATATTTTTAATTTTAACAGCGATCAAGGCCCAAGTATGCATCCCATAAACTGTTTAGCAGGACAAAAGACTATTCAGACCAGATAAGATGGCCCAAGGAAAAAGGAGTCCGAACCACTTCACAAAGCAGCTAGATTCAGCTAGAAAGGAGTCCGAATGAGAGAGCAGTTTGATTTAATCAGTTTGCATAAGGCAGTCCGAAGTAGTTCATGTTGAGTTACTCCCTCGGTGGTTTTGACTCAGGGAATTAAATGAAGAAGAGTAACGGTTCGAACGTTACAACCCAAGTAATCAAGTGGTTCGACCTTTACGAGTCAAGAGGATTAATGAGCATTCAATAATAGTGTTTTAATTGCTATTATTCTTTTCTTATAAATAGGTTGTTATATTGGTGGAATGAGATCTCTTTTTTGGTGGTTTTTAACAGACAACTTTACATGAACTTGTTCATCCCCATTCTGTAATTGGTGATTTCTCATCTCTAGAAATTTCCATAGGCTCCATTTTTTCGAGCCTCAACATTGGCGCTCACCGTAGGGCCTATGGATTATAAAAGAGATGAAATCACCGTCAATTTGTTATGTTTCTACTTGATTCCATCAAAATAATCTCTCTGCCGCCGCACTTGATCGGTTGTGTGTCTTCGGTTGAAGCTGGTCAAGTTTGTCGCATGTGTATCTATTTCAAATGTGAACCTGACGGGCTCTAAGGCAGTGTTATTGGTTACTGCCACCCGATATTCAGTGAATTGGAGCAGATTGGAACCATAATGTCTAGGGTTTTCAACTTTCAAATGGTTTTTGGATAATCGAGGATTTGTGGATCTAGCCTTATCGAAAAACATCAGCGCACCGGTACTCAAACTCAATTACTAGAAATCTGCAATATGTTCTTTACGGGTTTGTACGGGATTCCATCCGTGGATTTTCTTGGAAAATTTGGGGATTTGATTCACGCATGAAATTTTAATTGGTTTGATTATGTAAGACAACCAGCATTTCTTTGAACACCTGTTGGGTGAAGATTCAGGTCTGATTATTTTGATCATCCGTGTATAGCAATTTTGGATGATTATAGTAGTTTGGATGATTATAACATTTCTAATCCTTTGTTGAATTGCATTCGTTGTTTTCTTCATTTAAATATATTATTCTTTAACCCTCTCTTTAAGTTTTTGCATAAGGTTTTTCCCTAGTAGATGACATAGCTGATGTGCATCATTCCTGGTCAAGAGAATCAGCTCTAGACCAAGACATCCTAAGAGGAAATGTAAAAGCAAGACACTCATTGGCAAGAAATTCGTGCTGACAAGACCTAAGAATTGGAGCGAGCTAAAAAAATCATACCTCATATAGAGGTTAAAGAAGAAAGGATAAGAGGTTCTATACATGGCGGATGTCATCGAGGAATATGTTGTGGGTCAGTTGAAAGAATTCGAAGGGAAGAAGCTCGTGTGTGGAGAGGGTTGTGAAGGCTAAAACTCTGAGGGATTCTAGTATGGTTGTGTACATACCCAACAAGAAGATTCTGGAGATCAATCCTGATAACTCCATCAGGAAGAAGTTGAGGAAGAGAGATGACACAGACAAGAATGACAAGTCTCTGGTTTCGTTGCTGTTTGAGACGGCTCTTTGTTGGTTCGGCCTCGATGAATCCACCACCTTTAGCAACATAATTTGCAGGATGTTGAAGCTTGGGCTAAGCATTGACGAAAGATGGTGATGAAAAGACTCTAGAAGTAGACCACGAGCAATGATCAGACGAGTGACAATGATGATGAACAGAAAACTCTCTAGGGAGCTTGTGAAGGAGTACAACGGTGCCTAGAAAGCACAACTTCTAGAGCAAGAGATCAAGGACATGCATGGTGAAGTAGAAATCTACAAGTAAGATAAAGACGATCTAGAGATGCAAATGGAGCAACTTGCTCTTGATTATGAAATCATAAGATGTCATATAAGCAGAGTGAGCTCAAAGAGTAGCTGAAAATGCAGTATGAGTGTCCCTCCTCTTCGGCTGCTCGAAATGCTGAATCAACATCTAGGGACTGAACTAGAAATTTAATCAAGGGAATCCGAATATGCATCTCTCAAAAATAGTGAACTAGGAGCTAGTGTTAAGAGCTTGGAGAAAGGCCTCAGAAAACATCCGTAAGGATATGAGACTGATCTCGAAGCTCTTGTGTAGTTGAAAGTAGATCTTTTTAGTGGAGAGCTATACGAGCTGAAGAAACCGTCAAGAAAGCAAGGGAAGAACATAGCCTGATCAAGAACAGTTATGAGGACAAAGTGTGTCAGCTTTCCAGTGAGACGAAATGTTTGAAAAAGCAGTCCGAAGGAACTCATAAGGCACTTGTCATGAATTGCCAAATAGAACATTGTTGGATTATAGTCTCAAGCCATAGAAGAAAAATAAAAAGTGAAGTCAAATCAAATCCTTCAATTCAATTTACCCGCTTCTTCAGGTTCTATCTTTCTTTTCGCTTGAGTATTCCTTCAATTGCTTATCGTTCAAACCAAGTAGAACTGTATAATTGACTATCAACATAATTAATTAGCTCATTTTGATTCAAATATATATGCATATCTTCCACTCATCCCTGCTATCGTTCACTAATCATGATTCTCCTCTCTCTTAATATTTAAATTTTAAAAATTAGGTGTGATTTATAAATTCTTAATTACGTTTCAGTATTTCCGTTTGTGGCTTTTCACTACGATACAATCTCGATTGTTTCTTCAATGTTTGACAATTCCATCTTTATGTTATACTGGTATTATTGTGTTTGTGCTATGTGATTTAAATTACTTAAATTGGTTGATTCCCTTTACTTCAAATCTATTGGCATGGTATTATCCTTCCTTTTGATATTCCTTTAAATTGGTTAACAAAGATCGAACTATTTTTGCTTTTTGACGTATTTTTACATAGGCTAAATTACTAAAGCCTCTTATATATTAATGACATGCTAAAGAGTATTATCTATGTTGTCTATCCATATTTACTCATATCCTTCGGCATCATAACATGAACTAGACCTATGAGTCCCAATCTTCCCCTTTGATTTTGAGGCAATTACATCTTGGAGCTCAATTAATATAAATTCTATTATCAATTAATATCAAAGATAGCCATATTTACAAATATACTATTAATATTCTAACACTCTCCTACAAGCTGGAGCATAAATATTAATCATGCACAACTTGTTACAAAGATAAGCAATTCGGGCACCGTTCAAGGCTTTAGTAAATATATCTCTAAATTGGTCTTTTAGATGCATTTATTGTAGTGTTTGAGTCTACGATGGAGAACATGAATTGTCATTACTAATTTTTTTTGCCAAGGATCATTCTTAGGATACCAGGAATAAATCTCAATTAAATAAACCATGCGAACCTATGCAAGCTCCTCGAAATTAATTGCAGATGATGGAATTTAGGAATACCTGATCTTCACCATTTGATCTAAAGTTCTAGATCGGAGCCAATAACGATGAAGAGAATCTGGATCTGAATCTAAACAATGGCATTGGAAGTTGTTCCTACAGATCTGATCTTCTGATCTGTTCCCTTGCTCCTTGGAAATCTGGTGAGGATTATCTACCAAGTTGAATCCGAGATCTGGAGATATCGATCAGTTTCTCCCTCTGGATCAGCCGCGCCATTCTCTCTCAATTTGCTCAATATACTGAATCACTAGATTTGATAGAGATAATGAATATATATATATATATATATATATATATATATATATATATATATAGGGGTGCATTCAAGGCTGAACTGATCTTCCTGAATGAACTATGAACTTTCATTGTTGTGTGTGTAATTGATCATTATTGTATGTATGATATCTCATTACAGTACCATATACAATGATCAATTACACACACAACAATGAAGTATCATAATTAAGTACTATAATGAACTATCATATAAACTACAATGATTAATTATACACACAACAATGAAAAGTTCATAGTTCATTCAGGACATTTAGTTCGGATTTGAACACAACTCCCCTATATATATATATATATATATATATATATATATATATATAGTGTTAGGGTTTTGAGAAACTCTAACCCTAATGGGCTTGAACAGTTTGTGGGTCAGACTAGGGATCAGATGCAAATAATAAAGTGGGCCCTCTTTATTAATTAATTATTCCTTGTTCAACCCAGAACATAATAAATAATAAAATATTTTTTTAACCTTCACCACGGTAACAATGCTGACTCGCCCCTTTATTACCACGTTATTAGGAACGGGTTGCACCAAACTAACATGATCCACAAATTTAAGGTTTTGGACATTCATTGATTAATTTAGCTTATGATAATCAGCCACAATTAATTAATCTCTTATTTCCTGAGTAATACCACTCACTCCTTTTCACTTATGCATGAATTAAATAATTCAACCTGCAGGGTTTAGCATAATGAACCTTGTGAGCTCCTCACGGAAAGTCACCATCCTGAAACGGATATGCTTACCTAAACGTTTAGCCTAAGCAGGCCACACACAAATTGCCAACACCCAAAATACGGGTATAAGAGTACATGTAAGACTCGCCACCATGGTAAATCAAAGTGTGGTCAATCTGTGTGTGCCCCTTATCCTTCAGTTAGGTTTAAGACCATAGGAAGTATGTTAGGGATCTGGCTCATTCATATGTCAATAAGAATGGCACATCCAAATGTTGATCCCATCAATACATAACCATGTACCAACACATCAAGTAGCTAGGATAAGCCCACTTATGAACCGATGTGCCGCAGCTTAGACCGACAGCCTATCCGGGGACTGTCTCAGCTGTGATACTGTTTATATCTCGCTAGATCAAACGATTCATATGATCATCTGTGATCTCCTACACACCATATGGTCATCTCTATAGGCGAGATAATAGGATATTATGGTTCGTTGTATGTTTGTTTCATCAGACAGCGAGCATCGTTGTAGCTACACATATATGAAGACCAGTGTACAAAACACTTAATCATATTTGCTTTCAGTATACAATCCCAACATTTATATACTGAAAGCATTATCAGTGGTATATTATGCACAAGGTCGATTGGTTAATATATTGGGAATCATAAATCTTGTATGTTCATCTCCTGTCTGAATTAACAAACATGTGTCGCAAACGCTTTTATCCTCTTATCTCGTCGACAGGGAGATCATACGGTGTGTGGTAGATCACAGAAGATCATATGGATTGTTTGACCTAGCCAGATATATATAGTTATCACAACTGAGATCGTTACAGGATAAACTGTCGGTGTAGGATGCAGCATAAGCGGTAATAATCATCATATCTTGGATGGCTTGGTATGTTGGTGTGGGGCACGCATGGATAAGGACCTAAGTTGAGATCGATTCTTTTATCTGACGTTAAAAGAATCTAGGTCTTTATGGCTAGATGAGATCCTAAACCTAAATGAAGGTACAGAAGTATATGCAGATTGTGTATCACTTTGAATTGTAGTGAAAGGCTCTAGTTGAGCCTGTATATCTGTATCTTGGGTGATAGCATTCTGTGTATGACTGTATGGTACTGGAACTAGGTAACCACATCCAGTGTAGGATGGTGACATTCCCTGAGCATCTCAAAAGGTTCGTTATGCTAAAGTCCTGCAGACTGATTAAGTTCAAGCATAAGTGAAAAGGTTTGAGTGGATTGACTAAGGAATATAAGATGTTAATTAATTAAATATCTTGTCAGAGCTTAAATTAATTAACGAATGTCTATAACCTTAAATGTGGGGATTAACCGAGCCCATGCAACCTGTACCTCAAAACGTGGTAGCAAATAGGTAGGAAAATATTGATTCTCTGGTGGAATGAATCAATATTAATTAATTAATTAATTATGTTATGGGTTGAATATGAGAATTAATTAATTGATAGACCTAATTTGCTATTTGCATTCTCGTCCCTGGTCTGGCCCATGAAAACTCAGGCCCAATAGAAGTCCATAATTCTCCTATAAATAGGCCTCAGTTTCTCAGATCACAACACACCTCAAGATCATATGATGCAACACAGCAAAATAGTATTTTGGAAGCTGTGGTGATCGACTAGATCTGAGAAACGAGGAGGAAATTTTGCTTCTCAACCGAGCAAGGAATTTTAATGGAATCTTCAACAGATATTTGGATTGGAGTTGGGATACAGATCAGAAGATCTGATCAGGAGGTTCGTCTTCTTTCTTCTTTCCCTCTTGTTTTTCGAAAATTATATCTTAATTTTCATAGATTTAATTCCTTTCATCTGTTAGGAATAAATCTTTGTGCGGGGGAAAAGAGATCAAGATCAAATCTCTGTACACTCGTTCTTCAGGTTTCTTAAATCCAGGTATTCTGCATAAACCCCCGTATGCATAATCAGTAGGAGCATGCTAGGATTGTCATATGCATAGCAATTTATTTTGATATTCTAATTTACGATCTCGGCTAATGGATTTAGTGATTCGGTTCACGAATCCCTTCAAATGGTATCAGAGCCAAGTTCATTAATTGGCTCAGTTCGGAAAAATAATATTGCCTATGATATGCATGATAATTATTATTGAATGAATGCATGAATGGGTTATGGATTGTATGTTTTGTGTTTTTGTTCCTCGTGGTTTTCGGGATAATCCGCCACTTTATAAGGACTCATTTTTCACCCACGAGATAAATCTGTGGTTAGATTTAATTTTCAAATTTTATTAGGATGTTATTCCTTGTAATTTCCAATTCAAATCTGTAAAATAAAATGAAGAACACAAAAAACATGAAGAACTGGAAGAACGAAGGACCGCACGACAACGCATGACGGCGCCGGCATGGCAGCAGGCCATGCACGGCAGCGCGCGGCAGGACTATGGCAGAGGCGCTGCGTGCGAAACCCTAGGGGTTTCAGCACCGCGTGCGCGCACGCATGGCAATGTCCACACAGCCACACACCACCGGCAGCGTGCGGGGCACCGGGACAGCGATGCAGGGAGGCAGAGGCCTGGCCGGGATAGCAAGCAACGATGTTCTGGGCGCGACACAGCGGAACCTTAGGTTACGGTGCATGCGCAGGAAGTCTGCGCGGCCCTGCGCACGCTCACCGGCAGCGGGCTCGCGCTCCTCGGACAGTGTCGGCGGGCTAGGTGGTCACGACGTAGCTCAGGGACAGAGGCAGGCGGCGACCGGTGGGCGATTGTACGGCTACAGCAAGCGCAAACCCTAAGGTTTGCGGCTGCAACCGGGGTGCGCATCACCACCGCACCCTGCGCATTTTTTTGGCAAGCCAGGGATGCCGATGAGAGAGATGAGAAGGGCGGCGTGGATGGGCGACGGTGGTGCAGGCCGGGGCGGCGGCAGGAAAGGTGGGCAACGGCCGTGGCGGCAGTTTCACGGGCTGCAGCCATGCGACGTGCATGCTTGGCTGCTGCGCGAATCATGGCAGGTCCACGACGGCGGTGGGTTGCAGGTGGTGGCTCGTTGGGCCGAGTTCTCGCAGGATATCAGGCTTGCAATGTGTGACCAGGCCCGCTATTTGGTTAAATGGCCCAGTTGTCCAATTTTCTGATGGATCAAATCTTGGAGGCCCATTTTTCAGAAAATAAAATCAGATATCAGTCCAAGTAGTGGGAGCCTAGTTGAAGATCAGTGAAATAATTTCAAACTGTAATAGATAGAATTAGTTCTTAATTTCGTATCATGAGGCCACGAGGATATTTTTTTATTTGCTTTATTATTTGTCTTCACATGATATATGTGTTTATGTTAATTGCGCAGCATACGAGCATGTTGTAGATAATAGGAGCACATTTAATGCTTTTATTTACAGCTCTCAAAGCATGCTTATGTGATTTGTTTTATGTAATTAATTATAACTATAAATTAGGGGTTCATGCATGGCATGATAGAATTTTAGTAGTGTTAAAATTATGGCTACATAAAATAATCTGTGCAATTGAACCTTATGAATTTAAATTACTAAGCTTATTTAATAAGACAGTTCTAATAGATAGGATTTCTTAAAACAAACATTTAATTCATGTGAGAAGTGTGAGCTCATGCGTAAACGTCTACATGTGTAGCTTGCGTATTGAGTTTTCATAAGTTCTCTAGGAATTGAATTAAATGAGACAACCTTATTATGAGGGATCAGGGTGTGTCCTAGTAGATCCTTATATGGGAGGGTTGGCTTTGGTGGTATGCTAGCTTAGATATTATCCAGAGTATAACTCATTTGTGATGTCCCTGCTCAGTCGGATAAAATGGTCTTAAGTTAGTCTCCAATTATTAATTCCATTTGTCTAAGGAACCCGAGCATGGATTGGAATTAAAGGACTGGAATTGAAAGATCCAGTCTGGTTAAGTGTTTATTTGTAAATGTCCACATGTGTGGCTTGCAATAGTAATACTAAGTCAAATTGGAGGAAACATTAATATTATTTTATCATAAGGTTTCAATATTTAATTGTTTCAATTGTTTGCGACTATGTTTTAATTTCTGCTTTAATTTATTGTTTTCAGACATGTTTACTGCTCATATTGTTAACCTCTTAACATCGAACCCTTTAACTGGTCCGAATTTTCCTGAATGGAAATTGTGCTTCATGGAAATACTCCGCACTGCAAAACATGCCTATGTACTTAACATGGACCCTCCATCTCCCAAGTATTGGAACTATACTGGTTATGAGCGAGAGTTCTATGACAGATGGAAAGCTTCTAATGATTTTGCCTACTTTTTCATCATGAACAACCTGTCTAGAGAATTAAGGCTCAAGTACTAGAAGTACCGAACTGCTGTTGAGATATGGAGGGACCTTGTGAAAGTATATTGGAAGGTGAGACGAACTGTTAGTTATAATCTTGTGGAGGAAATAAGCGGGCGGAAATAAACATTGTTCTGCACTCTCTATCTGATTCTTATGATGATTTCATCAAATCTCTCGGTGCCAGGCACGAGTTTCCTCTTCACGAGTTACTCAGGGCCCTATTGCGAGAGGAATCTGACATGATAGCATTTGAGTTTGCTCCAACTTTGTCAGCTCTTGACAAGGTAGTTGCTGAAGCAAAGAAAATGCTTAAAATATTGGATGAAGTTGATCTAGCAGAAGTTATCACCAGGCCATGAAAACGCAAGCGAAGTGAAGTAGATTGTCTAGTGCCTAGCACGGGTAGACAAGGTACATCATGTGCATTTATAACGGAAACATTTTAGCATCGGTTTCTACCCATTCTTGGATAGTGGATACTGGAGATACTGATCATGTTTGTTATACTTTGCAGGGGTTCAGGCCGATAAGGCAGCTGATGCATGACGAAATTACCATCTCAATGGGTAGCGGAGAATGAGTCTCAGCAGTAGCCATTGGAGATTTTACTTTATGCTTTGAAAACATTGTTTTGATTTTGAGAGATGTTTTATACGTGCTGTTTTTTCGGCGGAACTTAATTTCAGTTTCCAAGTTATTTAGTGATGGATATTCAGCTATTTTTTATAGTGGAGTTTCTATCATTGGGAATAACGGTGTTATCTGTCATGGCAAACTGATTGACTCTCTCTCTATATCATTGATTGTATGCATAAATCTTCCTTGAATGTTGCAAACTCATCCAATGATAATAATCATTTAAAGAGAAAGCTTTTTTCCGACGAGGATCAAACATATCTCTGGCACTTGAGACTAGGTCACATCAATCTAAAGAGGATTAAAAGATTAGCATGCGATGGGCTCTTGGATTCTTTTCAAGTGGTACCGCATCAAATCTGTGAATCCTGTATAGAGGGAAAGATGACGACCAGGACTTTTAAGGGAAGTCAGTCTTGAGCAGAGGATGTGTTAGAATTGATCCACTCTGACTTCTGTGGACCAATGTCCATGCAAGCTCGTGGAGTTTATGAGTACTTTGCCACATTCATTGACGATTACTCAAGATTTGAATATGACTATCTGTTTCGCTACAAGTCTAAACGCTCTGAGAATTCAAAGAGTTTAGGACTAAGGTAGAAAAGAAGTTGGGCTAGACTATCAAAACACTACGATCGGATCGTGGTGGAGAATACCTCAGTAACGAGTTCTTGTAGTACCTGTCAGATAACGGGATTACATCCCAGTGGACTGCACCAGGAACCCCTCAACAAAAAGGTGTAGCAGAAAGGAGAAATAGGAATCTTTTGGAAATGGTCAGGTCAATGATGAGTTATGCAAGCTTGCCGGTTTCGTTTTGGGGATATGCCTTGGAGACAGCGGCCTATTTGCTTAACCTTGTACCTTCTAAATCAGTTCCTAAAACGCCTCTGGAACTCTGGTATTGGCAAATGCCAAGTTTAAACAGAGTGAGGGTTGGGGTTGTCCAGCATATGTGCTGACAAAGGAACCTGATAAGTTAGAAAGTAGGTGTAAGCTGATGTTGTTTGTAGGATATCCCAAGCAAACGAAAGGTGATTACTTTTTTGTCCTGAGAATCAGAAAGTGGTTGTTAGTACTAATACAAGATTCGTGGAAGAAACCACAGATCCAAGAGTAAAATTATCCTCCAAGAGCTTGAGGATAAGGAAGCGATTCATCAGGAAAGCCCAGTGTATTGGTAAAACCACCTGTAATAGGTGAGGAAATACCAACACTTCCATCAATGCAAGGTATGGGACCAACGAGTACTGTGCCAACTACTTGCACGGCTCAGATGCCTCATCACAGTGGGAAGGTTGTCCACCAACGAGAAAGGTACATATTTGTGGGAGAGTCTTCAGACTTGATCCTGGAAAGTGGACTAGATGAAACCGATCCCTGGACGTATCACAAGGCAATATTTGATAAAGATGCGGACAAATGGCTGATCGCCATAAATTCAGAAATAGAATCCATTACGACTATGGATGTATACCAGAAAACTGATTTGCCAGATGGCTATCTAGCCATTGGGAGCAAATGGGTATACAAAAGAAAGAAATGAGCGAATGGTGAAATTACAGGTTTCAAAGCAAGGCTGGTGGTGAAGGGTTATAGTCAGAAAGAAGGTGTAGACTATGACGAGACCTTCTCACCAGTAGCCATGCTTAAATCCATTCGAATACTCCTAGCCATAGTAGCACATATGGACCTAGAGATCTGGCAGATGGATGTCAAAACTGCGTTTCTAAAGGGGTATCTTGAAGAAGGTCGGGGACATCTATATGCAACAGCTAGAAGGTTATGTGCAGAAGGGCGAAGAACATTTGGTCTGGAAGCTCAAAAAGTCGCTGTATGGACTTAAGCAAGCTTCACGGTCATGGAATCTACGTTTTGATGAAGTGATTAAATCCTATGGATTTTCACAATGCTCAAACGAGAGTTGCGTGTACCGTCTTTGTGTCAGCGGAAGCGTGGTGTTCCTTGCACTTTATGTAGATGATATTCTCCTATTTGGCAACAATATGGAAGTATTGTCAGGCATAAATGGGTGGTTATCCGAACAGTTTCATATGAAGGACCTTGGGGAGGTAGGATGATGACTGCAGAAACAACGAGCAAATAATATTTTTACACCCTAAGGTGGTCGATCCCACAGGGACTGTCCAACGAACTATCCAAAGTACTAGTCATAATTTCTAGAGCATAGAAGTTTGAGGAATTTAGAAAATGGGTTTTGTTTGGAAACTAAAGATGACAAGTGCAGGAAAATAAAGGGTTTTAAAATAGTTAAAGGAAGCACAGATCCTAGGGCAGATATTTTAATCATCAACATGCAAATATCAATCAACTCAGTAATGGGGAGAACATAGATTTTTGTGGATTTAATTCCCTAGTCGGACGATTTAAATCCTAGATTATTAATTAGTGATTATCTACTCTAGGTCTCAAGAACACCAAAGTAATCAATCTCATAATTATCTAATTATTCCTATGTAGGTTTCTTCCTTTTGAGACAGAAAACAAACACAATTACTTCTCTCTTCCTGTTAGTAATTTTCATCTCTCGATCTATCAATTATTAACTATAAACCTAGATCTCAATTCACCTCTCGGTCCTTCTTTTAATCTAGATTATAAAATTAAATCAGAGAATTAATCCATGCTTAGAGAGTTGATATCAATTAACATGCATCAGAAAAGAAATCATAACCCTAGAACCTGTTAGGGTTCTAGCCACAAAATATGACTAGAATTAAAGCAAACATGTTATAAATTAACCTACAAATAAATAGGAACCTTGAATGTCTTGTAAAAACTCCAAAGCTCAATTATTCTCAGTGTAATAATGTTGAAAAGATAGATAAATTTCGTGCAAAATGTGGTCCTATTTATAGAGGAGTGAAAAAGACCTAACTAGGTATTAGGCTAAATTAACAAAAATTCCCAAAACAGGCCAAAACTTGTTTTTCGGACTTCTGTGTCGATCGACTGGGTGCCTGTCGATCGACACGAGCAACAAGTCGAAGTTCAGGATGTAGCCATGTCATTTTCCCAGCTTTGTTCTCCCTGTCGATTGACAGGGAGCATTTCGATCGACAGGGATGCATGTGTCGAGCTCCTTCTGCGCAGTCTCAGGGTTTTGGTCATAACTTGTGCTCCCGATCTCCGATTAACCTGATTCCAGTTGCGTTGGAAAGCTAACTCAAAGATATTTCTATTTCCATGCTCCATAAGGTCAGATTATACGTGTGGAAGAATTCGTGACTATTCCTTTGAACATCAACTGCTTTCGGTATGAGTTTTCATTCATTTTGGTATCAAACCTACAAAATATGACCATGACAAGCATAACACCCTCTAAAATGGCCTCATGCACAGAAATAAGTAAAAACATAAATAAATTGTACTTAAACAATGGAGAAAAATACAGATAAGTGAGTATAAATATGAGCTTATCAAACCCCCCAAACTTGAATACTTGGATTGTGCTTAATCAAGGAAAAGAAAGAAAAGAAATCTCAAGCAGTTGAAGTGCAATGCCTCACAAGATTAATCACAAACAAGGATCATCAATTCACATCACACAAGCAGTTTGAAAGAGATAAGAAATCCATCAACTTCGGAAGACTCACAAGGAAGTGTTCCACTCATTCACACAAGTGTTTGGGTTTCAATGAAAGCACTCATAACATGTATGAAGAAATTTCTACCATAGGCTTGCAAAAATTCTAAAATCTCCACTGCTCAAATGTGCACAAAATTCAAGAATCAAAAAGGATTTTGATTAGGTTGCAGTGTAGGCTTTTTGTGAAAGGTAGGGAAATATGGCCAAGTGACTAAACCAATTGAGTTAGCTACTTTCAACCCATCTAACCACTATCTTTTCATCATCCACCAATCTCCTGATATTTCCAACATAAACCAAAGCTCATTTTTTTTCTAGTCCTTTTATGCTCTAAAGAATTTTGCTTAATCATTTGAGCTTATAAGAACACGTCATTCTCTCTCTCTCTCTCTCTCTCTTTTTGTACACCAATTAAATATTTCTCATCCTCTTATAATTTTTGTTTCACCTCAACTTATAGACAAGAAGGAATCCGAAATTTCACTTATAGACAAGTACAGAAACCAAGGACTCAAAGGCTACTTTTTGAACAATAAGCATCAATTTACCCTTTATTTCACCCAACTCTTATAGACAAGAAACAAATCACCTGTTTATAGCACTTCTCAAAGACAAGATGGACTACAATGCTTATCTTAACTCATAGACAAGAAAGAAAAGTAACAGACTCAAAGGGGTTTAACTAAGTATAAATTTTTATAAGGGACAGTATTTGGAATAATATGGCTAAAAAAATGGCCTAAGATCATTTTCTATCATTGCGCACACTCTGCAGTCTCGAAACAGAACAAAAGCAAGTTCTAGAAAAATAAAACCATACATGCGAATCTCACATGAACAAAAATAAGACTCAACTCTCACTTGGGTTCAGAAATTCTTCCTTAGTCAACTTCAATCCACTCAAACATCATGCAAGTGCAAATTTCAATTAGACCCTATCATGCGGTATTCTACATTCATAGGCAAATCAACCTCAATTGAAATCAAATCAACTTATCATGAATCAATTCCAATATCAAAATTAGTTCAAGTGGGTTCATAGCTTAATAAAAATTTTCCTCACATAATATCTATATATTTTTTCTAGGCATAAATTTAAACACACCAAATCCAATAAGTGCAATAAAAAATAAAACAAGTAAAGATAAATAAGTTCGAATTTCTTGTCCACATCCCCCCAAACTTATTTCGAACTTGGAGAGTAAGAAAAAGTTTCAAAATAAGAAAAGAAACAGAACTTGTACCTGACTATTGATCTCAGACATCAACTTTTTATCCACCAGAGGACTCAGTGCTGCGCGACGAAGAAATTGGTGATTCTGGCACTCTATGTCGATCAATAAGTTAGTATTTTCACCAACTTATCTAGTTGTTCTTTGACTAATTGGGTGACGTTTAGACTGTTTGTCTTTTTGTGCATGGATTGGCTTTTGTACTCGTAATGTCGTGATTGGTAATTTATGCAGGTTTTTAGTCAAAAATAGGGGAGAAGCAGGAATTGCTTGAAGTTCCAGGCCCACGTCGATCGACGCCAATGGCACGTCGATCGACAAAGGCATTCGAATAGATTATCGATGAAGAGATTGAAGGGAGATCGATGCAGGACGCGGAGATCAGGTCTGCATCGATCGACGCGGGTTGTGCGTCGATCGACGCGTGCTCTTCAAGGCCATCGATCGATGCCAATCTTTCGTCGATTGACACGGGTTCTTCCAGACCATCGATCGACTTGATTTCCCCATCGATCGATGCGGTGATAGGTTTTCCTAATCTGATCTTGATTTGAAGATAGAGACATATCTAATCCTAGAAACTGTTTGATACATCTTTCACTATTATAAAGGTCCATGTAAAATTCGGATTTTAAGGTGGAAATCAGTAGAGAAATTAAGCGATTTTAGAGTTGAAGATTTTAGAGATTTCCAAGAGTTTTTAGGTTTATGTTTGAAGACAGGTTTTTGTGGGAAGACATCTACACCCAAGTTTTTATGCAATTCATGTTTCTGTTTATCTCTGATAATTCTATTCATGAATATGTGTAACTAACTTCCTTCTCAGTTTCTAGGGTTTCGAACTATCAATGCATGCATGTTTGATTAATTGAATTATTTTCCCTTTCCCATCGTAGTTTGTGAAATTTGTGCTTCTCCATAATCTTGAGTTTGCTGGCCACATCTTAGGATTAATTAGTTGATTACTTGAGACGTAACTGTAATAGTTTTCAATGGAAAGAGTTTTCACAATATAATCTGATTTCTTTTCTGAGCGGAAGGAGTTTAATTATAGGAATAAATCCGTGAATTTTTGGAGTTAGTTAATTCATCTTGAGACCGAGCGGAGATAGATAATTAACTAATCTACATTATGAGTTGTCTAACAAAGAAGTTCATAATACCTTTCTGATGTTTCACTATGAGGAGGAATTAAATTGGGAATTAATCAATTCATTCATACATGTCATACCTAATAGGTAGATATCCCTGGAATCTGTGTTTCTCTTTTCTGAATTCAGCAAGTCCTTTTCTTTTTCCGTTAAATTTTAGTTTGCAAGTATTGCGATTTTCAAAACAAACAAAACAAAAATTTTATTTTTCCTAACCAGTAGTTCGAGAACTTATGTTTTAGTACTTAAGGTTTTTCGTTATTTCTTCCCCATGGCATTCGATAATTTATTTGCCGCTTTATTATTAGCTTTGCTAAGTCGCTAGTAATATAATTTAGCGATCAAATTTTGGCTCCGTTGTCGGGGAAAGAATAGAAATAATCTTACTATTAATTCTTTGATCGGAATACTGATTTAGGATGTAACTTTTGTACTTCTATTTGAATTTTCGTGAGTTTTCGTTGTTTATGTCGATCGACGTGAGTTCTGCATCGATCGACACAGTAATTGAGTCTGCGTTGATCGACGCCCATTCACCGTCGATCGACGGCGTCCTGTTTTTTTTTTTTTTTTTTGAATTTCAGTTTGTTTCGTTTTATTTTCCATTTACCTCACTACCTCCTTTGCTGTACAGGTAATGCATGAGTACGAGAGTTAAAGGAAAGGACCCGCTCTATTATCACCTGGACATCAAAGCTACGTGTAGAAAGATCCTAAGGAATAAGCGTGCCCAAGAAAGTTCAACCGATCAAACAATGGCAGACAACGTACCGCCGCCGGACCATGTGCCGCAGCCGAACATACCACAGCCAATTGATCAACCACCTCCACCAATGCTAACTACAGAGGAACAAGTTGTGCTGCTCCAAGAAGTCTAAGAGATGAGAGCCCAACTCCTATAGCTGAACCTCGACAGGGATAATCGACGTCTCTGCCACATTCCACTGTTCGAAGACAACCCTGATGATGGAGAAGATGATGACCAGGATCAGCTAGATGAATTTGACAACGAGGAAGAAGAGGAGGCTATGCAGAACCGATATAAACCTCGATTCAAGGAGACAGACTTCAGAGTTGGCATAAACGCCAATAACTTTGAGCTGAAAACCGGATTGGTGCAGATGGTGCAGCAAAATCAATTTAGAGGAAGAGCTACTGAGGATCCTTATGCACATCTAGATAAGTTTCTTATGCTCTGCAACACTATCAAGATCGGAAGAGTCAGTAAAAGTGCCATCCGAATGCGTCTGTTCGTATTCTCTCTGAGGGATAAGGCACAATCCTGGTTTACTGCACTCGATAAGGGAAGTATCAGTACATGGACGGAGCTAAGGAATGAATTCCTGGAAAATTTCTTCCCTCCAAACGTCATCAGACCAAGAAGGAAGGAAATCATCAGATTCACTCAAAGACCTGATGAGAGCTTCAACGACGCGTGGGAGAGATTCAAGGAGTTACTGAGATCTTGCCCAGGACATGGCTTTCCGCCAGGGGAACAGGCTGAAGCATTCTACGAGGGACTCAATGAGAAGACCGTTGAGTTGGTGGAAACCACATTGGGAGACACCATCATAACGAAAAGCGGAAAGAATGCCATGGAATTCTTCCAAAAGATGGCTAACAATACTTAATGGTGGTCCTCGAGTCAACATCAGCCTGTGAAAGCGGTCGAGAAAGTGGTGGAGAAAGTTGCCGAACAACCTGATTTGACAACCGAGCTGAAAAGGCTAAAGGAAGAGTTTGATGCACTGAAGCAGGAGAAAACAGTTGCTGCAGTTGAGCCAGTACAAGCTCCACATGAGGAAGATTGTGCTGATGTAAACTTTATCCAAAGGGGTGGTTATCAAAACAACTACCGCGGAGGATATCAACAACATAACCAGCCCAACACCTATAATCACGCGAGGAATCACCCTGGATTTTCCTACGCGAACAATCAAGCCGCGGAGCAGCCACCACCTGGATTTGCAGTGCAAGATGGAGCAGTGTTGGAGAAAAAGAAGCCAAATCTCGAGGAGATTTCGACCAAATTCATGCAAGGGTCCACTGACAAAGTGACCAAGCTGGAGCAAGAAATCCCGGGCGTAAACACTAAAGTTAATCAGGTGCAGAAGCATGTGCAGATTATAGAAAACCAGGCCAGCCAGATTGTCGATGCCCTCGGAGCTCAACACAAGCCGGGACAACTCCCGAGCAACACTCAGTTTAACCCCAGGAATCAGAATCAGAGGAACCAAGTGAATTCCATAAATCTGAGAGGGGGAAAATCATATGAAGGGCCAAAGTAGGCAGGGAAAGATACCCGGGAGGACGAAGGAGCCGAGCAGGACAAAGGAGCCATTGCAGACGCAGCCCCGTCGATCGATGGGGGATCTACATCGATCGACGCAGCTCCAAAGGGACTGTTGATCGACGATAGTTCCCAGTTTGCCTCCAAAAAGACCTCCTTTGCCATTTCGGCAGCGGTTTGCCAAGACAAAGATGAACGAGAGGTATGCACGCTTCTTGGAAATTATGAAGAAAGAGCACATCAACATTCCATTGGTTGAAGCCCTGCGAGAGATGCCCCGATACATCAAATTCTTGAAAGACATGGTCGCTCAGAAAAGACCCTTCATGGAGCACGAGACAGTCAATCTCTTCGAAGAATGCAGCGCCATAATTCAAAAGAAGATGCCGATCAAAAGAGAGGATCCGGGCTCCTTTTCGATCTCTTGCATAATCGGAGGGGAGACTTTTGGAAAAGTCCTCTGTGATTCTGGAGCATCAATCAATTTGAAGCCACTGTCTATCTTCAAGCGGTTGGAGACCGGGAATATCAAGCCAATAACCATATCACTCTAGATGGCCGATCGTTCATTGTTCTACCCGAAAGGCATTATAGAAGATGTGCTGGTGAAGGTAAAGGATTTCATTATTCCAGCTGATTTCGTGGTTCTTGATATGGAGGAAGATCAGAACATTCCCCTGGTTCTGGGAAGACCATTCTTGAAGACTGGAGGGGCGTTGATCAACATTCAGGACGACAAGCTGACCTTTAGGGTTAACAATGAGTCGGTCACATTCTCAATCTATAAGGCCATGCAGAAGCACAACGACGGGAGCTACCAGGAAGAAAGCCACATGATCAACTGTTTCAACCCGGTGATTTCTTCTTCCTTCCCCTCTCTCAAGAGTGAGCCGGATTTTCTGGAAAACTGCTTACAACACTCGCTGTTCTCATCGACAAATCTAGAAGAAGCAGGCCAGGAGATTTTGGATCTGGTCATGGAGCTGGATGTGCTTGAGGAGATAACTTGGGAAAAGGAAAACAAGAGGGAGCAGCTACCATGTTGGTACAGCCAGAACAAACCAGGAAAAGGTGGGAGAAGGACCACATCGATCGATGTTAGCATCTCGTTGATCGACGCAAAATTTACGTCGATCGACGCCCGAAGGAATTCAAATATGGAGTTTTCATCGACAGAAAAAGTGCGACGTAGAAAAGGGATTGCCGAAGTTTCAACCACGTCGGTCGACACCCAAGATATGGGACAACAGCCATCCAACTCTGATCTGCCGACTCTGGAACTCAAGACGCTCCCTGCGCACCTCAGGTACATTTTTCTGGGTTCTAACGACACTTACCCTGTTATTGTCTCTGCCTATCTTACACAGGGGGAGTTGGATAAATTACTACGAGTTCTACAAAAATACAAGTCTGCCATTGGATGGACTTTGGGGGATATCAAAGGGATCAGCCCTTCGCTCTGCATGCACAAGATCATGTAAGAAGCCGTAAAGAAGGAGGTTCTCAAACTCCTAGACCATGGCATGATATATCCAATTTCCGACAGCAAATGGGTAAGCCCTACTCAAGTAGTAGCCAAGAAAGGAGGGATGCAGATAGTAAAGAATGATGATGGAGAGGAAGTTGCAACAAGACCAGTCACGGAATGGCGATTTTGCATTGACTATCGAGCCTTGAACACCGCCCCACGTGCAAGGATCACTTTCCTCTTCCTTTCATTGATCAAATGCTTGATAGATTATCCGGTAACCCTTTCTATTGTTTTCTTGATGGTTACTCAGGGTATAACCAGATAGCCGTGGCGCAGAAGATCAGCGCAAGATGACATTTACCTGTCCTTACGGAGTGTTTGCCTACCGACGAATGTCGTTCGGATTGTGCAAGGCACCGGCGACCTTTCAAAGATGCATGATGGCAATCTTCCACGACTTGATCGAAGACATCATGGAGGTATTCATGGACGATTTCTCAGTTTTTGGTAGCTCATTTGATGTTTGTTTGCAGAATCTGGCTACCGTATTTGAGAGATGCTCCGAGACAAATCTATGCCTCAATTGGGAGAAATGACACTTCATGGTGCGAGAAGGAATCGTGCTGGGACATCGAGTATCAGCTGAAGGACTAGAAGTGGACCGAGCCAAAGTGACAGCCATCGAAAAGATGCCGCCACCAACAAGTGTCAAAGCAGTCAGAAGTTTTCTTGGTCATGCCGGATTCTACAGAAGATTCATCAAAGACTTCTCAAAGATATCGCGGCCTTTGTGCAACTTGTTGGAGAAGGATTTGTCATTTGTCTTCGACGATGACTGCCTGCAGGCCTTTGAAAAGTTGAAAGAGGCATTAGTGACAACACCGGTTGTTGGTCCCGGATTATCAGGGTATAACTTAGCAGCGGAAAATGTGGTTAATAGTTTTCTTGCACTTGCTGGATAACCAACTGACTGGGACCTTGTCAGCTGGTAAGTCAACTTGCACTCTGCATACTCAGCTGACTGGCGACTGGCTCGTCAGCTGGTAGCTCAAGACTTAGAATATTTTTAGCCTTGTTTGCACAGTTATATCAGTTTTCAGATATACACCAGCACTTGGGTGCTGGGTTTTAAATCAGTATGAAATGCAGAAAGCTGATAAAAGACAAAGGATTTATAGTGGTTCGATCAACTGATCTACATCCACTCTCCAGTCGTAGCACTGGAAATTCACTAAGAGTAATCGGGTACAAGTGTCCTACGATCTATCTCTAGCTGGTGAATGCCTCGTCCACCAGTTCACTAGATCAACCGCTCCCGGCCTTGTCCTTCTTCAACTCTGATCAGCTGGTGCAGTGCGAGCACGTCACTTCAACCTCCACAGCTTCACTGGGTGTTTAGTTCTCCCAAGAACGTATCTTCTCAATACGGCAAAAGCCCGTAATAACTCAAGTGTTGGCTGGCACAAGAGCTGCTGTGAACTTCCTCAGAAGAGAAAGAACACCAAAGAGATCTGTAACTTACAAGCTGGAAGCTTGAAGTCTCGTGTTTGAAGAAATCAACACACGGAAAGCTTTAAGAAAAGCCTCGAAAGTTTTGCTTGCTTGCAATAAAGTTTCAGACTTTCGGTAGTTGAGTATGGCGAGAAGAGTATTGAATGTTGGTGGATCCCAGGTATTTATAGCCGAGGGATCCGATTCAAATCTTCTAGCCGTTTGGACACGTCCGGAAAAGGTCTCTGTCCTCGCTTGTCCTTCAGACGGCGGCAGGTAGGAATTTCCGGAAAGCGCCATGCTTTTGTCCACTTTATCTGACATTGATCTCTTTATGTCAGAACGACACTATTCGTCAGTACGAGGAATCGGAACTGGTGTCTTGAACTGATAGACTTTAAGGTATCCTCCCTTAAAGTCATACTTTGTCAGTTTATTCCTCAGACGAATCTTATTTTCGTCTCTAAGACTCTGGGAGAGCGAATCTTGAATTCTGCTGGTAACATCCGACTGGCAGAACATACTGGTGATCTTGTGCTGGCAGTCTCTGCTGGTGACTTGCGTTGGCACAATCTAAGTCTACCAATTTGTCTGGATGTTAACTCTTAGAATCTCCCATGACTGGTGACTTCACCGCTGGTGAACAGTGTCAGTGAGAACACCTATTCTGCTGGTAAGGTTTGTCAGCCGCCTGCTGATGAAAACCTTCCCAACTGGTGAACAGTAGCCAGTCGTGAGCTCTTTCTCATGCTGATGAACAGTGTCAGCACGAGTCTTGTCAGTCGCTTGCTGGTGAGACTTCTCTCAACTGGTAAGTACATCTCATGCTGGTGAACAGTAGCCAGCATGAGTCTTGATCAGCTGCGACTTACAACTCAAAAGACCTAAACAGGACTTTACATTTGAGAACTAGATCTATCTAGAGACAACTGACGCTGGTAGGACTTAGGATTTGATCCACCAAAACTATAATCTAAACAAGTAAGCTACTGGGAAGGGAAACCTTAGACAGATTTCCCAACACCGGTGTTGACTTCTCTTGATTGGAGCGAGCCATTCATTCTGATGTGCGACGCCAGCGACTATGCAGTTGGGGCAGCCTTGGGGCAGCTGAAGGGAAGGCTCTTTCATGTGATTCATTACGCCAGCATAGGCATGAATCCGGTTCAATGCAACTATACCACCACGAAAAAGGAAATGCTTGCAGTCGTGTATGCGTTTGACAATTTTCGGTCCTATCTGACAGGTTCGAAGATGATTGTCTACACCGACATGCAGCCATCAGATACCTGTTCGCAAAGCAAGATGCCAAGCCCAGATTGATCTGGTGGATATTATTGCTAACAGAGTTTGATTTGGAGATCAAAGACAGAAAAGGGAGTGAGAATGTGATTGCATACCATTTGTCACGATTGGAGCCATCAGTCAAAGGGGATGATGAGCTGATGAGGATCCGAGAGACGTTCCCTAACAAATAGATCTATGCTATTAAGGATTTGAGGGAGACATAAGAGTCAAAAACACCATGGTATGCAGATTTCGTCAATTATCTGGTGGCCGGCGTTCTCCCACCAGACTCTTCCCCATATGCAAAGAAGAAGTTTCTGCATGATGTTAGATTCTACTATTGGGAGGATCCCTACCTTTGGCGTAGATGCGCTGACGGCGTCATTCGCCGTCGTGTTCCTCAATCCGAGTGGCAACAAATTTTTGAGGCCTGTCATTCATCTCCTAGCGGCGGTTATCATTCAGCCAACCGGATAGCATTCAAAATCCTTGCGAGCGGATTCTATTGGCCTTCCATCCACGAGATCTGTCGTGGGTAGATTACGAGCTGTGATCGTTGCCAGAGGACCGGCAACATTTCGCGGAGGGAAGAGATACCACAAATCCCGGTGATTGAAGTTGAAATTTTTGACATATGGGGGATCGACTTCATGGGTCCTTTCCCGCCATCCCAAGGGTTCTCATACATTCTACTGGCGGTGGACTACGTGTCGCGATGGGTTAATGTTTTTCCAACAGTCACCAATGACTCCAAAGTCGTCACCAAGTTCCTTCAGAAGCTCATGACGAGATTTGGAAAGCCAAGAGCCTTGGTAAGCGATAGGGGATCATATTTTTGTAACAAATGGCTTGCCTCTCTTATTGCTAGATATGGAGTCAAGCACCACGTTACCACCCCATATCATCCTCAAGGGAACGGTCTAACAGAGCTGTCCAACCGAGAAATCAAGCAAATCCTAGAGAAGACGGTGAAGCAGTGAAAATATTAGGGAGCAATACTTGACGATGCACTTTGGGCATACCGCACCGCCTACAAAACGCCCATTAGGACATCTTCATATCAGCTAATTTTTGGAAAGTCATGTCACCTCCCCGTCGAGATGGAGCACAAGGCTTGGAGAGCAGTGAAAGAGCTGAATCTGGATTGTAAGACCGCTGCAGAAGAGCGCACCATGGCATTGAATGAGCTGGAAGACTTTCGGGATGAAGCTTACGAGAACAATGTCATATACAAGATGCAAGCGAAGAGATTCCACAACAAGGGGATTTGCTCACATGTTTTTCAATCAGGTGACAAAGTCCTCCTCTTCAAATCCCGTCTTCGCTTCATGCCCGAAAAGTTGCAGTCAAAGTGGGCTGGACCATACACCATAATTTGTCAATTTCTGAACAGTGTAGTCGGACTGGCTGGCCAAGATGGGAATAACTTCAAAGTGAACGGGCAGAACCTTAAACCGTACTACACCCCACTTCAATTCGGAGCAGTGGAGAAGTACTACTTGAATCGCCCATGAAAGTACAGGTATTGTCGAGCTAGCGACATAAAACCAAGCACTGGTTGGGAGGTAACCCAACAGTTTACTGCTTTTCTTACTTCTGTTATTTCAATTCAGTCCAATTAAGTCAATAGGAATTAGGATTGTTTTTCAGAATTTTTTTTTCCTTTTCGAGTCAGTGCTCTGTTCATGTCTGCGTCGATTGATGCCAGACTCACGTCGATCGATGCAAATTTTGGGTTAAGTTGATCGACGTGGAACCAGCATCGATCAATGCGAAACCAATGTCGATCAATGCGGGGTGTTCAGAGGCGCGAACAGACGGGTTTTAAACCCAGTTTTTCTCATTTTTTCCTCACAAAACACACTCGTACGTCGCTCTCTTCCCCCCCGAACACCCGTCCTTGAAATTTTTCTCCGAAAACTCACTGCTACAATCAAAGTACATATCCTAGATCCTTCCACTTCGATCATTTCATGTGTTTTGAATGATTTGAGCATAATTTTGATGAAAATTGAACCTTGGAGCCCTAGTTTCAATTTTTGCTTTTTTGCCAATTTCGTTGCGAATCTTCATGATTATTCGATATGGGTAGTTGTTCTAGTCGATATACTTGCATTTGGTGAAATTGTAGCATTGGAATTGATTGAATACGACTCTTGCTTGTTTGGGGATGATTCCAATTGGGGGTGATTTTCTAGTCCTGCTATTTTGGGGTGAAATTCTTTCAATTTAGGATGGAATATGCTATGTTTGGGTGTGAATTGCATGAATGCTACACAAATTTTGCTTGGGTAGATTCATTCTGTTGTTTATTGCAAATATTTCTTGTTGTTTAAATTGGAAATTTTGGTGAAGTAAATTGAATACATATTGACAATTTTCCTTCTACCCTTGCAGAAAAATGGACTTCCGACCAACCTTCGCCAAAAAGGCAGCAGAGAAGCACTTCAGAAAATTCTCTAGTTCAGAGTTCACAGTCCGACAGACTGTGTACCCGTGCTCAGAAACAATGAACATGTTGGGTATTCGACGAGATGTGGAGGCCCTGTTGGAAAGAGCCGGGTGGGGCACATGGATGACCAAGCGGTGGCCAACTTATCCATCACTTGTGTTGGAATTTTTAGCATCGCTCCAAGTCTACGAAGTTCAACTGGAGTCAGAGCCGACAACCATCTCTTTCCAACTTCTGAACGAGCACTACGAGCTGCCAAGGGATGAGCTTGAAGAAATTTGGGGTTTTCCCAAATCTGGGATCGGTTTCCTTCCCCCAGATGTTGACTTGGCTGGGTTTTGGAGCCAAATTGCAGCCAAGGCAAAGGAGGATGTGCGAGAATTTAATTCGGGAAACATGAAGGCGTCCTCCATCGACAACCCCGTGTTCCGTTATCTTCAGCGGTGCATGGGGGTGTCTATCACCGGCCGGCATGAAAGCGCCAAAGTGAGAGTGGGGGAGCTCTACGCCATCTACTGTATGCTGACAAGAGAGGAGTTCAGCTTCGCTGCGCTGATCATGGACCACTGGGGCACCAAGTCAAGGCCTCCAAGGGCAACATTTGGAGCGGGGGATTGATTACCCCGATTGCGGAGCATGTGGTGATCGACTTGGCCGACATTGAGGTGCTCGAGGACAACCGAGGCCTCAGCACCTCACACCTGAGTCAGATGCTGATGCTCTCACCCCGAGAAGGCGACTGGTCTTTGAGGATGTCCAACGAGGACAAATTTCCACTTCCGCAGAGGGCACTCATGCACGTCACCGTGATAACTGGCTGATGAGCACACCCGCCCACATGAGGCTGATGGTTGGACCCTGTGGAGGACCCGGCACCTCCAGAATCCTCCACAGACCGCAGACACGGCCGAACCAGCGACCCCCAACAGAGTATGCCGAGGATGAGGAGCCCGGGGATGAGGGGCACGATGGGGGCGCAGAGGAGATTCCAGGCAGGACCGGTGGATCCTCGTCCAGGGAGGATCTTCTTCCTCCGGGATGGATCTGGAGATGATCTACCAGTTCATGCAGCAGCAGGCTGCTTTGCATGCGGCGGAGCGCACCCGGCAGGCCGAGTTCCGCCAGCATGTGACCTTGAGGCTCAACACCCTCGACAGTCAGATGCAGCGCCTCCTTCTGAACACCCAACCTGACTCCGTCTACCTCCGCCGCCGGCGTGAGCGCCAGGACCGCCGTCGGAGACTTCCCGTCTAGCCATCCCCCGATGTGGTTATGGAGGATCCTTTGGAGGAGGCCGTTTCTCTTTTCCCATCTAACTTGCAAACTTGTCCACTCCGTGGAGTGAAACAAGTTTGGGGGGATGAGGATCGGAAAAAGGAAACGTTTGCATTTTTATTTATTTACTGCTTTATTTTATTTACTGCTTTATTTTATTTTTGTGATTTTTTGTTTTTCATTTTTTTTTTCTGAACCATCACCATCCTTGTTCTTTTGCTTCAATTTGAAACAATTGCTCTCTGCAAGGCTTTTCACACAAAATTAGTATTTTGAATTCTTGATTTGTGGTACTAGTTCTGAATTGTAGAGTCTTGAGAATTGTTTTGGGAGCTTTTGAACATAGGGCAGTCGGAACTATTTTTGATTATGTTGGTGTTGAGAATGATGACTTGTCTTTCCTTGAATGAGAATTGTTGATTGATAATTGAGATATTTGCTGATTGGGAATGGAAATCTGTGTGATAGAGTAGCAGATGATAGGAGCTGTTTTGCTTGATGAGTTGATCTTTGAAATATGAATCCTTGCATGATAACTGTTCAAAGTTGGGTAATTATTGTGGAGTAACAAAATTTTAACCCAATGTGAAATTTGAGCCTTTCTTTCGTTTGATGAGTGACTAGGTTTTTAGACTTACTTCCTAGTATTTGACGAATTTCTCTCTTGAGGTTGCATTAAGTGTGGCAATAAGGTGAAAATTATTTTAGGCATGTTCTTTCAAAGTCCATCTCCCATACACTAACCTTTAATTTCCACTTGTAACCCCTTTGAGCCTTGAATAAATTTTCTTTGATTAGAAGGGTTGATGAATAAAAGGATTCTGAGTTATTGGATGGTGTGAATTGTGGGATTCTGATATGAGGACATGTGCGAAAATAAGGGTTTCCATGGGTAAATTAAGAAAAAAAAAAAGAGAGAGAAAAAGTGAACATTAGTGAAAAAAAAAGAAAAAAAAAGAGAAAAGAGAAAATTGAGAAAATTCATATGTTGTAGTTCACGAAAGTTTGAAACAAGTTCTAAGGGACCCTAAAAATTAAAAAAGAGAAGGAACCAGATTGTGCATGAGAAGAGAAAAAAAAGTAAGTGGTTATGATACGCTTGGATTTATGGGTTTGATTGCAATATTTTGAGTCACTTAGCCAAATATATCCCACCTTTTAGGTACGCCACATTACAACCAAACTAAGACCTTTCTGATTCCCTGAAAAGCCACACTAACAAGCAGTGGAGAGATGAGAAATTTGTCAAACTGATAAGTTGATATTTTTACCAACTTATCTAGTAATTCTTTGTCTATTTTGGTGATGTTTGAATCGTTTTTAGTGTCTTTTTTAGCATACATTGGCTTTTGTGCTTTTTATGGTGTGTTTGATGAATCATGCAGGTTTTTGGATGAAAATCGGAGGATTTTGGAAACTTGTTCGTTACAGCTTCAGAGAAGATCGACGAAAGAACTTGAAGAGATCGACGCATGAGTGCTGAAGCAGGACCACCGTTGATCGATGCCAACCGGCCGTCGATCGACGCTGCTTTGTCCTTCCCATCGATCGACGAAGGATTGGCCGTCGATCGATGGAGTGTCGCGGGGCAGATCATATCTTTTCTATTTTCTAAAGATAGACACATATCTAACTCCTAGATATGGTAGAATTCATCCACAACATCTATAAAAAGGCTGAAGAATTCGAAAATCAAAGAAGGAAGGCAAGAGAGGAGAGTAAGAGAGAAGAGAATTAAATTGAGAGAAACATCACAAGGAAGAAGAAGAAGAAGAAGATCATTGGGTTGGAGATCGAATCTCTTGGGAAGATTCAGCTTTCCTTTTCATCTTTTCTTTTCTTGTTCATTGTGTATGATGATTGAGATTCGTATTATGTGTAACTAATTGTCTTCTCAGATTCTAGGTTTTCAAACTATCAATGTATGCATGTTTTGATTGATTGAAGTTATTTTTCCTTTCCTTCACAGTTTGTGAAATCTGGTTTTATTCTTAATCTTGAGTTTGTTGGCCACAAACTTAGGATTACTAGTTGGAAATTAGAGACGTAAATGTAATAGTTTTCAATCGAAAGAGATTTTCACAATATAATTTGATTTCTGTTCGTAACTGAAGGAAATAGATTGTAGGAATAAATCTATAGAACTTTAGGAGTTAGTTAATTAATCTTGAGACCGACAGGAGATAGATAATTAATTAATCTACTTTATGAATTGTCCAACAAAGAAGTTCATAATAGCTTTCTGATGTTCCACTGTGTAAGGGAATTAAAATTGGAAAATAATCAATTTGTTTATGCATGTCATACTTGATAGGGAGAAAAGCCTAAAATCTGTAATTCTTATCCATTAGGTTTTCCAAAGTAAATTTATTTTCAAAATTGTTTTCTTGAGATAATTAAATTTCAAAACCCTTTATTTTCAATTTTACCTATCCAGTACTTTAAGAACTCTTAAGTTAGTACTTGGGATTTTTCGTTGTTCCTTTTCTAGTGGGATCGATAATTTAATTTACCGCTATATTATTAGCTTTGCTAAGTCGCGGGTTAAAAATATACGCGATCAAATTTTGGCGTTGTTGCCGTGGAAAGGACAGAATTGTCCTACTATTAACTTTGTGATTAGAGTACTGATTTAGGCTGTAAAATCTTATAACCAATCATTTTTTTCAGTAAGAAGGGCCGTCGATCGACGCCCACATCAGCGTCGATCGACGCCTTTATTGTTTTATAGTTTTCAATTTTATTTTGTTTTGTTCGTTTTGGTTAATCCGCAGTGCCATCTCACAAACTACTTTACTGTACAGGTAGTGCATGAGTACAAGAGCCCGAGCGAAGGATCCGCTTTAGTACTATCCGGACATCGAAGCCACGTGCAGAAAAATCCAAAAGAATAAGCGCGCCCAAGAAGGCTCAAGTAATCAGGCAATGGCAGACGAAGTACCGCAACCTAATGAAATACCACAACAATGGATTGTACAGCCACCACCACCACCAGGACTAACCTTGGAAGAGCAGACTGCTCTGGTCCAAGAAATCCAAGCCATGAGGGAACAGATGCAACAATTGATCCTAGACCGAGATAGGGGGAGGAACAATAGAAACCCTCGGTTCGGTCAGAGGAATCCACTATTTGAGGATCAACCTGAGGATGAAGATGACGAGGACCAGGATCCTCCTGATGACTCAGATCATGATGAGGAAGACGAAGAAGCCATGCAGAAGAGGTATCAACCTCAGTTCAAAGAAACCGACTTCAAAATCAGAATTAATGCAAATAATTTCGAGTTGAAGACTGGACTAGTTCAGATGGTTCAACAGAATCAGTTCGGCGAAAGGGCTATTGAGGATCCATATGCCCACGTAGACAAATTTCTGATGCTCTGCAATACTGTCAAGATTGGAGGGGTCAGTAAAAGTGCCATCTGAATGCGTCTGTTCGCATTATCACTGCGGGATAAGGCACAGTCTTGGTTTACTGCACTGGACAAGGGGAAGATCAGAACGTGGACTGAACTACGGAATGAGTTCCTAGAGAACTTCTTCCCTCCAAACGTCATCAGACAAAAAAGGAAGGAAATCATTTGGTTTGCTCAAAGACCGGATGAGAGTTTCTATGAAGCGTGGGAACGCTACAAAGAACTACTCAGAGCTTGTCCCGGATATGGTCTACCCCCAGGTGAACAAGCCGAGGCGTTCTATGAAGGCTTGAATGAAAGGACTGTTGAGTTGGTAGACACCACACTGGGGGATACCATCATGACAAAGAGCGGAAAGAAGGCCATGGAGTTCTTCCAAAAGATGGCCAACAACAATCAACGCTGGTCCTCAAGCAGACATAGACCCGTCAAAGCCGTCAAAAAAGTAGTGGAAAAGAAAGCTGCAGAAGAGCCTGACTTGGTTGCTGAAGTCAAGAAGCTTCAAGAGGAGTTCGCTTCCTTGAAGCAAGAAAAGGCAGTAGCTGTAGTGGAGCCTGTACAGCCTCCCCCTGAAGGAGAACAAGCTGATGTGAATTTTGTTCAGAGGGGTGGTTACCAGAACAATAACTACCGTGGAGGTTACCAGCAGCAAAACCAGCACTACAACTACAATCACGCTAGGAACCACCCTGGGTTCTCCTACACGAATCCTCAAGCTGCTGAACAACCACCTCCTGGATTTGCCTTACAAGACGGGGTAGTGGTCGACAAGAAGAAGCCAAATCTCGAAAAGATTTTGGCCAAATTCATGGAAGGATCCACTAGCAAGGTGAGTAAACTGGAGCATGAGATCTCTGGTGTGAATACCAAGATAGAACAGATGCAGAAGCACGTCCAGATAATAGAGACTCAAGTCAGCCAGATCGCTGATGCTCTCGGAGCACAACATAAACCGGGGCAACTTCCAAGCAATACAAAGGTTAACCCCAAGAATCAGAATCAGAGAAATGAAGTGAATGCTATTACTCTGAGAGGGGGGAAATCCTATGAAGGGCCACAGAAAGCAAGGGCTGAATTGAAGGAGAACGAAGACGTCAAACAAGCCAATGAGACAGCCGACGACGAGTCACCGTTATTTGACGGTGAACAATCATTGATCGATGCCAGCAAAGAAGGATCGTCGATTGACAAGCACACCCTACGTCGATCGACGCCTACTCCAGCTCCGCCTCCGAAAAAGCCGCCCTTGCCGTATCCGCAGCGATTTGCCAAAACCAAGATGAACGAAAGGTATGCACGCTTCCTGGAAAACATGAAGAAAGTACATATCAATATTCCTCTGGTTGAAGCACTTCAAGAGATGCCGGGATACATCAAGCTTCTGAAAGACATGGTCTCTCAGAAGCGACCCTTCATGGAACACGAGACGGTAAATCTCTTTGAAGAATGCAGCGCCATCATACAGAAAAAGATGCCAGGCAAACGAGAGGATCCAGGTTCATTCACGATTTCTTGTTTCATCGGTGGAGAAACCTTCGGAAAAGTTCTCTGTGACTCTGGCGCCTCAATCAACTTGATGCCACTGTCAATTTTCAAGAGATTGGAAATCGGGAATATCAAGCCGACAACCAGAACCTTACAGATGGCCGACCGATCGGTGTCCTATCCGAGAGGTATAGTGGAAGATGTGCTTGTAAAAGTGAAAGATGTCATAATTCCCGCCGACTTCGTGGTGCTTGACATGGAAGAAGATCGGAACATCCCTTTGATTGTGCGAAGATCGTTCCTGAAAACCGGTGGGGCTCTGATTGATATTCGAGACGACAAACTGACATTCAGAGTCAACAATAAGTCAGTGACTTTCTCTATATATAAGGCGATGCAGAAGCACA
This sequence comes from Plectranthus barbatus, assembly GCA_026898455.1. Taxonomy (NCBI): domain Eukaryota; kingdom Viridiplantae; phylum Streptophyta; class Magnoliopsida; order Lamiales; family Lamiaceae; genus Plectranthus; species Plectranthus barbatus. The sequence continues at coordinate 35,534 of JAPKLW010000322.1, forward strand.
ACGATGGTAGCTACCAGGAGGAATTCCATATGATCGACTGCTTCAGCCCCGTATTCTCCTCTCCATTCGCCTCTCTCAAAGGTGAGCCGAATTTTCTGGAGAACTGCCTACAGCACTCGCTCTTCTCGTCGTCAAATCTGGAGGAAGCAGAAGGAGCGATTGTGGATCTAGTGATGGAACTGGATGTGTTTGAGGAAGTAACTCGAGAGAAGGAGACCAAAAGAGAACCACTGCCGGGCCGATTTCGCCCGAAACGTCGAGGCAGCAAGTCACCATCGATCGACGGTGAAGGATCATCGATCAACGGCAACTTCAGACCTCCGTCGATTGATGGTGGGTCAGCGTTGATCGACGCTCGAGCAGCAGTAACCCAGAAGTTTTCTTCGACAGAAATAGCGAGACGTGGAAAAGGGATTTCAGCTATAGAGTCATCGTCGATCGACGGACAGCCAGCGTCGATCGACGCTCCCTTCTGCAAGCCGAAGTCTAACTCCGATCCGCCAAATCTGGAACTCGAACCTCTCCCGACACATCTCAGGTACGCATTTCTGGGACCAAATGATACTTACCCTGTTATTGTTTCTGCCTACTTGACACAGGGGGAGTTGGAGAAGTTACTGCGAGTTCTACGGCAGTACAAAAGCGCCATTGGATGGACATTGGGAGACAAAAAATGGATCAGCCCCTCGTTTTGCATGCACAAGATCATTCTCGAGGAGAATGCTGCACCAAAAAGACAAGCACAGTGGCGGTTGAACCCTATCATGCAAGAAGCTGTGAAGAAGGAGGTTCTCAAACTTCTTGACCATGAGATGATCTACCCAATCTCCGACAGCAAATGGGTGAGCCCTACCCAAGTTGTAGCAAAGAAAGGAGGGATGCAAATAGTAAAGAATGACGATGGAGAAGAAGTGGCGACAAGACCCGTTATGGGTTGGCGATTCTGCATAGATTATCGGGCGTTGAATACCGCTACGTGCAAGGATCACTTTCCTCTTCCCTTCATTGATCAGATGCTTGATCGTTTATCTGGTTACCCTTTCTATTGTTTTCTTGATGGTTATTCAGGGTAAAACCAGATAGCTGTGGCACCGAAAGATCAGCACAAGACCGCATTCACATGCCCTTATGGAGTTTTCGCCTACCGACAGATGCCATTCGGACTGTGCAATGCACCGGCTACTTTCCAGAGATGCATGATGGCAATCTTCCATGATCTGATCGAAGATGTCATGGAGGTATTTATGGACAATTTTTCTGTGTTTGGTAGTTCATTTGATGTTTACTTGCAGAATCTAGCTACCGTACTGGAAAGATGCACCAAGACAAACCTCTGCCTCAACTGGGAGAAGTGCCACTTCATGGTACAAGAAGGGATTGTGCTAGGACACTGAGTATCAGCTGAAGGACTAGAGGTTGATCGAGCGAAAGTAGCAGCGATAGAAAAGATGCCGCCGCCAACGAATGTCAAAGCGGTGAGAAGTTTCCTTGGAAATGCAGGGTTCTACAGAAGGTTCATCAAGGACTTTTCAAAGATCTCACGACCGTTGTGTAATCTACTAGAGAAGGATGTCTCTTTCGTCTTCGACGAGGACTGCATGCAAGCATTCGAGAAGTTGAAAGCAGCCCTCGTGACTGCTCTAGTGCTTACTTCTCCGGATTGGAGTGAGCCTTTCATCCTGATGTGCGACGCCAGCGACTATGCCGTTGGAGCAGCCTTGGGGCAATTGAAAGGAAAGCTCTTCTATGTGATTTACTACGCCAGCAAGAGCATGAACCCGGCCCAGTGTAACTACACCACCACTGAGAAAGAAATGCTAACAGTGGTATATGCCTTCGACAAGTTCCGGTCCTATCTGATAGGATCCAAAACTGTTGTCTACACCGACCACGCAGCTATCAAGTACCTGTTCGCCAAGCAAGATGCGAAGCCGAGGCTGATAAGATGGATCATGCTGCTCCAAGAGTTTGACCTGGAGATCAAGGATAAAAAGGGAAGTGAGAACGTGATTGCTGACCATCTTTCAAGACTCAAGCCACCAGCTGAAGGAGATGATCAGGAACTGAGGATCCGAGAGACCTTACCGGACGAGCAAATCTGCGCCCTAAGTGATCTGAGAGAGACGTACGAGTCAAAGACACCATGGTATGCGGACTTCGCCAATTACTTGGTGGGCGGCGTACTTCCACCAGACTCCTCTCCTTATGCGAAGAAAAAGTTCCTCCACGATGTCAAATTCTATTATTGGGAGGACCCTTATCTGTGGAGGAGATGTGCAGATGGGATTATCCGGCGTTGCCTGCCTCAGTCAGAGTGGCATCAGATCTTCGCTGCCTGTCATTCAGCTCCTAGCGATGGCCACCATTCGGCCAATCGGACGGCATTCAAGATTCTCGCGAGCGGATTCTACTGGCCTTCCATCTACAAGTTTTATCGAGGATGGATTACAAGCTGTGATCGCTGCCAGAGAACTGGCAACATCTCGCGTAGGGATGAGATGCCCCAAACGCCTGTGGTCGAAGTCGAGATATTTGATGTTTGGGGGATCGACTTCATCGGACAATTCCCGCCATCTCATGGTTCCTCCTACATCCTGCTCGCGGTGGACTATGTATCAAGATGGGTTGAAGCAGTTCCAACAGCTGCCAACAATTCAAAAGCAGTCATCAAATTCCTTCAGAAACTCATGACACGATTCGGCACGCCAAGAGCCCTAGTAAGTGATGGGGGTCTCATTTTTGTAACAAATGGCTTGCCTCTCTTCTTTGCAGGTACGGATTCAAGCACCGTGTTACTACCCCCTACCATCCTCAAGGGAACGGGCTGACTGAACTCTCCAACAGAGAGATCAAGCAGATATTGGAGAAGACGGTGAAGCAGCAGAAGGATTGGGATGTGAAGCTCGATGATGCTCTTTTGGCATACCGCACTGCTTACAAGACTCCCATAGGGACCTCTCCTTATCAGCTTGTCTTCAGAAAAGCTTGCCATCTCCCCGTAGAGATGGAGCACAAGGCTTGGAGAGTTGTGAAAGAGTTAAATCTAGACTGGAAGACTGCTGCATCAGAACGTGCCTTAGCGCTGAATGAACTGGAAGATTTTCGAGACAAGGCCTACGAGAACAGCATCATCTACAAGAGACGTGCGAAAAGGTTCCACGACAGAGGAATCCGCCCACGCGTCTTTGGTCCGGGTGACAAAGTTCTCTTATTCAAATCTCGACTTTGCTTCATGCCCGGGAAGCTGCAGTCAAAGTGGGCAGGGCCATATACCGTTGCTCGCCAATTTTGCAACGGTGTAGTTGAACTAGCTGGCAGAGATGGAAGGAACTTCACAGTAAACGGACAGAATTTCAAGTCGTACTACACCCCACTCGACATCTGCGTGGTGGAGAAGTACTATCTCAACCGTCCGTAGGGAAACATGTATCGTCGAGCTAGCGACGTTAAACCAAGCACTTGTTGGGAGGTAACCCAACAATTTTCATTTTTTTTTCAGTTTTCAGTTTTTCAATTTCCAGAGTCAGGGTCCCGTCGATCGACGGAGGTTTTCAGGACCCGTTGATCGACGATGCAGGCATCGTCGTTCGACGCTACATGTACTGTCGATCGACAGAAAAATTCCTGCGGAAAAAAAAATTTTGATTTTAGCATCGATCGATGCTCGCAATTCAGAGGCGTGGGGCAGAGAGTTATAAAACGGGATTTTCATCCCATTTTCAAACACAAACACACACGCACGCACCCTCTCAACCCAAAACGTCCACGGTTCAATTTTTCTCTCCAAAACTCGCAAAATCCACGCAAGGTACGTATCCTAGACTACTCCTCTACGATTATTTAACGATTTTTGCATGATTTGAGCATGATTTTTGTAAATTTTGGCCTTGGAACCCTTATTTCAATTTCTTGCTCACGTGTCGATCTCATTGCAAATTTTGATCATTGGTCGATATGTATGATAGTCTCAGTTGATATATGTGCTTTATGTGAATTTGTATCCGTTGGAATTGCCCGATTTTGATGATAGCAAGTTTAGGGGAAATCCTTAATTTGGGGGAATTTTTGAATTTTCGTTTTTACGGATAATTGTTGAATTGGGGATGTACATTGGTTGTTTGGGATGTGGATTGCATATATTTGAAGTCAATTTTGCATGGGTAAAAGCACGTTAGGTTTAATTGCGAATTTTGTTCGATAATTTGGTGCTTGGGAATTGTTTGATGATTGTTGGATATGTGCCAACAATTCCTTATCTACCCTTGCAGCAAAAATGACTGATTCACCGACTCTCACCACCCAAGAGGCCGTGGATCGCTATCATAGGTTCGGGGGTAGGAAGCACACCATCAAGCAGACATTGTACCCCTGCTCAAGGACGATGAAGAAACTCGGCATCCGGGAGGATGTTCTGACCATGCTGGACAGGGTTGGATGGAGGACCTGGATGACACGGTGATGGCCGACTTACCCATTGCTCGTGCTGGAGTTTTTAGATACCCTTGAGGTGTTCGAGGTCCAGCCGGAGTCCGAGCCCACCTCCATCAGTTTCCAGATGAACAATGAGAGTCATATTCTTCCGAGGGACGTCCTCGACAAGATATGGGGTGTCCTAACCGACGGCACTGGCACCCCTACGGTGCGTTTCAACAATGTCGAATTTTGGAGGCTGATTGCAGCCGATGCCCTAGCTGATCCAAACCTCTTCGACGTCGGCAACCTGAAGGCGTCTTCAATTGACAACCCCGTGTTTCGCTACCTTCAGCGATGCATGGGGGTGTCCATCTCAGGACGGCACGAGAGTAATAAGGTGAGAGTGGGGGAGCTCTACGCCTTGTACTGCTTCCTCACTGGAGACCACTTCAGCTTCGCCGCCCTCATCATGGACCATTGGAGGCACCAGCTCAAGGCCACCAAGGGTAACATTTGGAGTGGGGAATTGATCACCCCGATTGCCGAGCATTTGGGGATCGACTTGTCCGACCTCGAGGCACTTCAGGACGAGAAGGGATTGGGCCCCGAGCTATTAGTTCGGATGCAGGTTCTTCTACCCTGCGAGGGCGGATGGCTCTTGAAGATGTCGAACGGGGACAAGTTCCCGTTGCCGCAGCCGGACCTCACCTGAGTCACCGATGATCACTTCCGTGGTAATTGGTTGATGAGTTCCCCCGCCCACTTGGCGATCATGGTTGGAGCCCGAGGAGGAGCAGGCACGTCCAGAGTCATTCACCGACTGGAAGCACATGCCGGACAGGGACAGTCTGATATACCATCACAGCAGGAGATGGGGGATGATGCGCACTTGCAGCAGCACGTAGGAGTTGAGGATGCAGCGCTCGGATGGACAGGTAGGGCGTCGACCAGTCACTACCCCGGAGAGTCTTCCTCTTCCAGAGTTGACTTGGCGACCCTCTATCTCTACATGCAGCAGCAGGCAGCCTTGCAGGCGACGGAGCGGGAGCTTCAAGGCCAGTTTCGCCAGCACGTGACCATGATGCTTGACACACTCGAGGATCAGATGCAGAGACTGCTCTGGAACACCGAGCTGGACTACACCTACGTTCGCCGCCAGGGAGAGCATCGGACGCGCAGGCGGTTACTTGCCGATGATGCCGCCCCAGATACTGAGATGGATGGCGCCCCGGAGGATGAGTGAGGTACCGTTTCTCTTTTCCTATCTAACTTGCAAACTTGTCCACTCCTCGGAGTGAAACAAGTTTGGGGGGATGATGATCGGAAAAGGGAAACATTTTTGTTTGTTTTTTTGTATTCCATTCACTACTTTCTTTTTATTTTTGTTTCTTTTTGTGTTTTGTTTTCAAACCATCACCATCCTTGTTCTTTTGCTTCAGTGTGAATAATTGATCTCTGCAAGGATTTTTCTTCAGAACTACTACTACATTGAATTTTGATTTGTGGTATTTATTATGATAGGAAAGTCTAGACAATTATTTAGGAGCTTTTGAACATAGGACAGTCGGAACTTTGGATTGTGTTGGTATTGAAAATATGATTTATCTTCTCCTTGAAATTGTGATTGTTGATTGGGACTTGAGATATTTGTGAAATAAGCATGATAATCTATGTGATAGAGTAGCCGATGATAGGAGTCTTTTTATTTGATAAGTTGAGCTTTGAAGTATAAATTATTGCATGAAAACTGATTAATGTTGGATGATTTTTTAGGAGAACAAAATTCAGCCCTGAGAAAATTTGTGCCTATCTTTCTTTTGTTGAGTGTCAGGATTAATGATTTATTTCCTAGAATTTGATTTATTTCTCTCTTAAGATTGCATTAAGTGTGGTAATAGGGTGAATATGATTTTAGGCCAGTTCTTTCATAGCCATCTCCCATACACTAACCTGAAATTTCCACTTGTAACCCCTTTGAGCCTAGAATAAAAAATTTCTTTGATTAGAAGGGTAGAGGAATTGAAAATAGTGAAACATTTGGAAGTGTTTGATGAGAGATATGAGTTTGAGTCCTAGAGGAAAGAATATGGATTTCCATGGGGAGAAAAAGAAAAAGAAGTGAACATTGAGTGAAAAAGAAAGAAAAGAATTTATGAGATTGATGATCGTAGTTCACTATCGAAAAAAAAAGGGAAACCCTAGAAAATTTTGTAAGGACAAGAAGGAATAAGGATGTGTTGTGGTTGTGGTATGTTTGGTTTGTTGGGGAAGAATTGTAGAAATTTCAGTCATTTAGCCAAAATTATCCCACCTTTTAGGTAAGCCACATTACAACCAAAATAAGACCTAATTGATTCCCTGAAAATCCACACTAACAAGCAGTGGAGAGATGAGAAATTTGTCAAACTTATGGTGAAATAATCTGCAATCTTGGGTGAGTGAAAACAGAACCCTTTACTCTTTGAGCGATGAGTGCAAACACTTTCCGGTGAGGTTCCTCCTCGATAATTAACAATAAAAATCTGTTTTGATTGCATAATTTATATGAATGGGTGATGCTTGGAAAAAAATAGACTTATGAGGCATTGCACACTTTTATCTGCATATGATTTAAATTCTTATCTTACAGATTGATCGCGGACGATCAACTGTTTAAGTTTGGGGGAGTTGATAAGTTGATATTTTTACCAACTTATCTAGTGTTTCTTTGTCTATTTTGGTGATATTTGAATCGTTTTAAGTGCCTTTTTTAGCATACATTGGCTTGTGTGCTTTTTATGGTGTGTTTGATGAATCATGCAAGTTTTAGGATGAAAATTTAAGGATTTTGGAAACTTGTTCGCCACAGCTTCAGAGAAGATCGACGAAAGAACTCGAAGAGATCGACGCAGGAGTGCTAAAGCAGGACCACCGTCGATCGACGCCAACAGACCGTCGATCGATGCTGCTTTGTCCTTCCCGTCGATCGACGAAGGATTGGCCGTCGATCGACGGAGTGTCGCGGGGCAGATCATATCTTTGAAGGGATTCGAGAACTGAATCACGAAGTCCGTTTGCCAAGGATCGTTAATTGGAATATCAAAAATAAATTGCTATGCCTATGAACAATCCTAGCATGCTCCTATATTATTATGCATAAGAAGGTATATGCGGAATACCTGGATTGATGAACTCTGAAGAACGCGTACGCGGAGATTCCCTTTGATCTTTCCCACGCACCAAGATTTAATTTCCTAACAGATTGAGGAAATTAATCTATAGAAAATAAATAATTATTTTCGAAAATAAAGAGGAGAGAGAAGAAGAGAAATCCTCCTGATCTGATCTTCTGATCTGTATCCCAACTCGATCTGAAAATCTGGTGAAGATTATCTATCAGATCCCTTGCCCGGTTGAGAAGCCGAATTTCCTCCTCGTTCCAGATCTTGGTCGATCACTTACAGCTCCCAAATACTGGTTTGTTGTGTGCAACTTATGATCTTGTGTGGTGTAGGTGTGTTCTGAGATCTGAGGAACTGAGGCCTATTTATAGGAAATTCTAGGCTTCTACTGGGCTTGAGTTATCATGGGCCAGACCAGGGACCAGAATGCAAATAACAAATAAGGCCTATCAATTAATTAAATCCCATATTCCACCCAGAATATAATTAATTAATTAATATTGATTCATGCCACCAGAGAATCAATACTGTCCTACCTATTTGCTACCACGTTTTGAGGAACGGGTTGCATTGGACTCGGATTATCCCCACATTTAAGGTTACAGACATTTGTTAATTAATTTAAGCTCTGACAAGCTATTTAATTAATTAACATCTTTAATTCCTGAATCAATCCACTCAAACCTTTTCACTTATGCTTGAACTTAATCAGCCTGTAGGACTTTAGCATAACGAACCTTTTTAGCTGTTCAGGGAATGTCACCATCCTATACTGGATGTGGTTGCCTAGTTAAGATACCAGATAGTCATACATAAATTGCTATCACCCAAGATAACAGATATACAGGTTCAACTAGAACCTTCTCTGCAACTCAAAGTGATAGACAATATATGTACACTTTTGTATCTTCATGTAGGCTTAAGATTCCATCGAGTCATAGAGATCTAGATTCTTTTAATGTCAGATAAAAGAATCGATCTCGACTTAGGTCCTCATCAATGTGTGCCCCACACCAGCATACCAAGACAAGATGCTTATCCGCATATGCTGCAGCCTACACCGACAGTTTATCCTGGAACTGTCTCAGCTGTGATGACTATTTATATCTCGCTAGGTCAAACGATCCATACAATCTTCCGTGATCTTCTACACACCGTATGATCTCCCTATCGACGAGATAATAGGATAATTGTGTTTGCGACACATGTTTGTTAATTCAGACAGGAGATGACCATACAACAATTATGATTACCAGTATATTAACCAATAAACCTTGTACATAATATACCAATCATAATGCTTTCAGTATATAAATCCATCAATCTCCCACTTATACTCAAAGCATTATACATTTGCTTTCCAGAGTATAACACGTCTAAATTAATCTAGCTATTACATCAAGCATTCTACGTGGCTGGCTTTGCCCTCAACCCAAGGCTACGTACATGCATCTCGTAAACCTTCTGAGGCAGAGCTTTTGTGAATGGATCCGCTAGATTATCTTTCGTATCAATTTTCTCTATCAGCACATCACCCCTTGCTACGATTTCTCATTTAATATGGTACTTCCGTTCAATGTGTTTTGTTGCTCTGTGAGTTCGTGATTCCTTGGAATTAGCTTAGGAATACACCGTGATGGTTCTGGGTAGCTTAGGAATCACGTCCAACTCCAGAAGGAAGTTTCGAAACCATACCGCTTCTTTCGAAGCTTCAGAAGCTGCCACATATTCGGCTTCCATGGTGGAGTCCGCAATGCACTTCTGCTTTGCACTCCTCCATGATATGGCCCCACCTCCCAATGTAAACACATAGCCAGAGGTGGACTTCTTTTCGTCTCGGTCTGCCTGGAAATCCGAATCAGTATAACCCACAGGGCACAACTCATCACACTGATAAACAAGATAATAGTCCCCTTTCCTTTTCAAGTATTTGAGTATGTGCTTTACCGCGGCCCAATGCGCCTGTCCAGGGTTAGACTGGTATCTCGCTACCATGCCTACAACAAAGCAGATATCTGGCCTCGTACATAACATTGCATACATGAGGCTACCCACGGCCGATGCATACGGCACGTTGCTCATCTCATCATTCTCCTTTTGTGTCACCGGACACTGATCCTTGGAAAGATGTATGCCATGTCTGAAGGGTAACAGACCTTTCTTGGCATTATGCATGTTGAAACGGGCAATCACAGTATCCACATATGACCCTTGAGACAAGGTCAGCATCCTCTTATTGCGCTCCCGCAATACTTTTACCCCTAGGATGTATCCTGCCTCCCCAAGGTCCTTCATATGAAACTGCTCGGATAACCACCCCTTTATGCCCGACAATACTTCCACATTGTCGCCAAATAGGAGAATATCATCTACATAAAGTGCAAGGAATACCACGCTTCCGTTGACACACAGACGGTACACGCAACTCTCGTTTGAACATTGTGAAAATCCATAGGATTTAATCACTTCATCAAAACGCAGATTCCATGACCGTGAAGCTTGTTTAAGTCCATACAGCGACTTCCTTAGCTTCCAGACCAAATGTTCTTCGCCCTTCTGCACATAACCTTCTGGCTGTTGCATATAGATGTCCCTACCTTCTTCAAGGTACCCGTTTAGAAACGCGGTTTTGACATCCATCTGCCAGATTTCTAGGTTCTTATGTGCTGCTATGGCCAGGAGTATTTGAATGGACTTAAGCATGGCTACCGGTGAGAAAGTCTTGTCATAGTCTACACCCTCTTTCTGACTATAACCTTTCGCCACCAGCCTTGCTTTGTAAGCTGTAATTTCCCCATTCGATCCTTTCTTTCTTTTGTATACCCATTTGCACCCTATGGCTCGATGGCCATCCAGCAAATCAGTTTTCTGGTATACATCCATAGCAGTAATGGATTCTATTTCAGAATCCATGGCGATCAGCCATTTGTCCGCATCTTTATCAGATACCGCCTCATCATATGTCCAGGGATCGGTATCATCTAGTCTATTTTCCGGGATCAAGTCAGAAGACTCTCCCACGAACATATACCTCTCGGGTTGGTGACTAACCCTCCCACTGCGACGAGGCATCTGAGCTGTGTCAGTAGTTGGCACAGTAAGCGTTGGTCCCACACCTTGCATTAGTGGCAGTGTTGGTATATTCTCACCTGTTACAGGTGGATCTACAGTGGCTTTCCTGATGGAATTGCTTCCTTACCCTCAAGCTCGTGGAGGATAATTTCACTCTTGGATCTGTGGTTTCTTACATATTCGTCCTCCGAGAATCTCGCGTTGGTACTGACAACGACTTTTTGATTCTCAGGACAATAGAAGTAACCACCTTTCGTTTGCCTGGGATATCCTACAAACAACATCAGCTTACACTTACTTTCTAACTTATCAGGTTCCTTTGTCAGCACATATGCTGGACAACCCCAAACCCTCACTCTGTTCAAACTTGGCTTTCGCCCATACCAGAGTTCCAGAGGTGTTTTAGGAACTGATTTAGAAGGTACCAGGTTAAGCAAATAGGCCGTTGTTTCCAAGGCATATCCCCAAAACGAAATCGGCAAGCTAGCATAACTCATCATCGACCTGACCATTTCCAAGAGAGTTCTATTTCTTCTTTCTGCTACACCATTTTGTTGAGGGGTTCCCGGTGCAGTCCACTGGGATGTAATCCTGTTATCTGACAAGTACTGCAAGAACTCATTGCTGAGGTATTCCCCACCACGATCAGATCGTAGTGTCTTGATAGTCTTACCCAGCTTCTTTTCTACCTCAGTCCGGAATTCTTTGAATTTCTCAAAGCATTTAGACTTATGGCGAAGCAAATAGACGTATCCGAATCTTGATTAATCGTCAATGAATGTGGCGAAATACTCATAACCTCCACGAGCTTGCGTGGACATTGGTCCACATAAGTAAAAATGGATCAATTGCAACATATCCTCTGCTCGAGACTGACTTGCCTTAAAAGGCCTGGTCATCATCTTTCCCTCTATACAGGACTCACAGACTTGATGCGGTACCACTTGGAAAGAATCCAAGAGCCCGTCGCATGCTAATCTTTTAATCCTCTTTAGATTGATGTGACCGAGTCTCAAGTGCCAGGGATATGTTTGATCCTCATCGGAAGAAAACTTTCTCTTTAAATGATTATTATTATTGGATGAGTTTGCAACATTCACGGAAGATTTATGCATACAATCAAAGATATAGAGAGAGTCAATCAGTTTGCCATGACAGATAACACCGTTATTACCAATGATAGAAACTCCACTATCAAAAATAACTGAATATCCATCTTGAAATAACTTGGAAACTGAAACTAGGTTCCGCCAAAAAACCGGCACATATAAAACATCTCTCAAAATCAGAACATTGTTTTCAAAGCATAAAGTAAAATCTCCAATGGCTACTGCTGAGACTCGCTCTCCGCTGCCCATTGAGATGGTAATCTCGTCATGCCTCAGCTGTCTTGTCGGCCTGAACCCCTGCAAAGTATAACAAACATGATCAGTAGCTCCAGTATCCACTACCCAAGAATGGGTAGAAACCGATGCTAAACATGTTTCCGTTATAAATGCACATGACGTACCTTGTCTACCCATGCTAGGCACTAGACAATCTACTTCACTTCGCTTGCGTTTGCATGGCCTGATGACACCTTCTGCCAAATCAGCTTCATCTAACCTTTTAAGCATTTCCTTCGCTTCAGCAACTGTCTTGTCAAAAGATGACAAAGTTGGAGCAAATTCTAATGCCCTAAGATTAGAATCCTCTCACATCAGGAGTAAGAGTAACTCAGGAAGAGTGAACTCGCGCCTGGTACCGAGGGACTTGATGAAATTATCATAAGAATCAGAGAGAGAGTGCAGGACAATCAATATTTCTGCCCGCTTACTGACTTGTCCACCTCTCATTCTGTACTTTCTCATAATTCTCATCATACTGATAAAGTGCAGAAGCAACGAACTCCCATCAGTCATTCTCTTGCAGATCAGGTCCTCTACAAGATTGTAACTAACAGTTCGTCTCACCTTCCCATAAACCTTCACAAGGTCCCTCCATATCTCAACAGTAGATCCGAACTTCTTGTACTTGAGCTTTAATTCTCTAGACAGACTCTTCATGATGAGTTTGCGGGAAAACCCATCAGAAGCTACCCATCTGTCATAGAATTCTCGCTCATAACCAGTATTGTTCCAATACTTAGGAGTCAGAGGGTCCATGTAAAGAATATGGACATGTTTTGCAGTGCAGAGTATTTCCATGAAGCATAACTTCCACTCAGGAAAATTCGGACCAGTTAAAGGGTTTGTTATTAAGAGGTTGACAACGTGAGCAATAGACATGTCTGAAAATAATAAATTAAAAACACCAATTAAAACATAGTCGCAAACTATTGAAACAATTAAATATTGAAACCTTATGATAAAGCAATATTAATGTTTCCTCCAATTTGCCTAAGTATTACTATTGCAAGCCACACATGTGGACGTTTACAACAAAACACTTAACCAGACTGCATCTTTCAATTCCAGTCCTTTAATTCCAATCCATGCCCGGGTTCCTTAGACAAATGGAATTAATAATTGGAGACTAACTTAAGACCATATCATCCTACTGAGCAGGGACTTCACATATGAGTTATACTCTGGACAATATCTAACCTAGCTTACCACCAAAGCCAACCCTCCCATATAAGGATCTATTTGAACACACCTGATCCCTATAATAAGGTTGTCTCATTTAATTCAATCCCAAGAGAACTTATGAAAATTCAATACGCAAGCTACACATGTAGACGTTTACGCATGAACTCCCACTTCTCACATGAAATAAATGTTCATTTTACGAAATCCTATCTATTAGAACTTATGAATAATAAATTAAGTAAGCTACATATGTAGACGTTTACCCAATAAATTACCCACTTCCAATAAAGGATCGCTTTGTGGAGGTCTTATTAAAATATGAGCTTAGTAATTTTTAGTTCATAAGGTTCAATTGCACAGATTATTTTACGTAGCCATAATTATAACACAGCTCAAATTCTATCATGCATAGCATGAACCCCGAATTTATAGTTATAATTAATTACATAAAATAAATCACATAGCAAGCTTTAAAGCTGTAAATAAAAGCAGTAAACGTGCTCTCTATTATCTACAACATGCTTATATGTTGCGCAATTAATTTAAACACATATATCATGCGAAGACAAATAATAAAACAAATAAAAATTGTCCTCGTGGCCCCATGATAAAATAAAATAATTCTAACTATTACAAGTTGGAATTAATAATACAGATCTTCGACTGGGCTCCCACTACTTGGACTGAGATCTTGATTTATTTTCTGAAACTGGGCCTCCAAGATTTGATCCATCAGAAAATTGGACAACTGGGCCAGTTAACCAAATCGCAGGCCCAGGCACACATTGTAAGCCTAATAGCCCACGAGAACATGGCCCGATGAGCCACCACCGACGAACCACCGCCGCCGGCGAATCGCCGCCGCCGTGAGGGCTCCCGGAGTCGCGCAACAGCCATGCACGTACGTGCATGGTTGTAGCCCGCGATCCGCCTCCTCCGGCCGTTGCCCATTTCGCATGCCGCCGCCCCGGCTTGCCCCGACCGTTGCCCGAACCGCCATTCAATCTTCTTCTCCTTCATCGGCCTTTGTGACTCACCGGAATCACGCAAGGACGGGATCGAGCTCGCGTGAACCACGCAAAAAACCCTAGGGTTTTTCTGCGTCCCGGCCGCACGCCCAGCCCATCGCCGCCCCAGCCCGCGTTGCCGGCCACCCGAGCCACCGCCGCCACTACCTGCCCAGCGCCGATGTCGTCCGAGGAAGGGGCCCCCGCGCCGGCCGCCGGCGAGCGCGCAAAGAGCCGCACGGGCCATGCGCGCGCGCGCGAGCCCTAGGGCTTGCCGCGTGCGCGCGCCCCTGGCGCTCCAGCCCCTGCTCTACCGTCCCGGTCGGCCGCCTGTCGTGCCTCCTCGCGCTGTCAGCCACGCCTGGGGCCACCGCATCTGCCCTGGCCGGCGTGGGCAGCGCCGCCGTGCGCGTGCGTACGCGCGCGCCGTGCGCGCTGAAACCCTAGGGTTCCCGCGCGTGGCTGCGCCGTCGTCGCCGTCGGCCGCGCACCCTGCTTCCGTGCACGGACTGCTGCCGTGCCGGCGCCGTCGTGCAGTCTTGCGTTCTTCGTTCTTCGTGTTCTTCTTTCTTCGTTTTACAGATTTAATTTTGAAATAAAATTGCATCGAATAATTCTAATTACAATCTAAAATCTAAATCTAACCACGGATTTATCTCGTCGGTGAAAAACGAATCCATGTAAATGGGCGGATTAACCCGAGGAACCACGAGGACGAAAAACATACAATCAATCCATAACCATCCATTGCATGCAATCAATAATAATAATCATGCATGTTCATAGACAATATTATTTTTCCGATAGAGCCAATTAATGGAACCTTGCTCTGATACCAATTGAAGGGATTCGTGACCTGAATCACGAAGTCCGTTTGCCAAGGATCGTTAATTGGATTATCAAAAATAAATTGCTATGCCTATGAACAATCCTAGCATGCTCCTATATTATTATGCATAAGAAGGTTTATGCGGAATACCTGGATTGATGAACTCTAAAGAACGCGTACGCGGAGATGCCCTTTAATCTTTCCCACGCACCAAGATTTAATTTCCTAACAGATTGAGGAAATTAATCTATAAAAAATAAATAATTATTTTCGAAAATAAAGAGGAGAGAGAAGATGATAAATCCTCCTGATCTGATCTTCTGATCTGTATCCCAACTCGATCTGAAAATCTGGTGAAGATTATCTATCAGATCCCTTGCCCGGTTGAGAAGCAGAATTTCCTCCTCGTTCCAGATCTTGGTCGATCACTTACAGCTCCCAAATACTGGTTTGCTGTGTGCAACTTATGATCTTGTGTGGTGTAGGTGTGTTCTGAGTTCTGAGGAATTGAGGCCTATTTATAGGAAATTCTAGGCTTCTACTGGGCTTGAGTTATCATGGGCCAGACTAGGGACCAGAATGCAAATAGCAAATAAGGCCTATCAATTAATTAATTCTCATATTCAACCCAGAATATAATTAATTAATTAATATTGATTCATGCCACCAGAGAATCAATATTGTCCTACCTATTTGCTACCACGTTTTGAGGAACGGGTTGCATTGGACTCGGTTTATCCCCACATTTAAGGTTACAGACATTCGTTAATTAATTTAAGCTCTGACAAGCTATTTAATTAATTAACATATTTAATTCCTGAATCAATCCACTCAAACCTTTTCACTTATGCTTGAACTTAATCAGCCTGCAGGACTTTAGCATAACGAACCTTTTGAGCTGTCCAGGGAATGTCACCATCATATACTGGATGTGGTTGCCTAGTTCAGATACCAGACAGTCATACATAAATTGCTATCATCCAAGACAACAGATATACAGGTTCAACTAGAACCTTCTCTGCAACTCAAAGTGATAGACAATATATGTACACTTTTGTATCTTCATGTAGTCTTAAGATTCCATCGAGTCATAGAGATCTAGATTCTTTTAATGTCAGATAAAAGAATCGATCTCGACTTAGGTCCTCATCAATGTGTGCCCCACACCAGCATACCAAGACATCCCAGATAAGATGCTTATCCGCATATGTTGCAGCCTACACCGATAGTTTATCCTGGAACTGTCTCAGCTGTGATGACTATTTATATCTCGCTAGGTCAAACGATCCATACGATCTTCCGTGATCTTCTACACACCGTATGATCTCCCTATCGACGAGATAATAGGATAATTGTTTTTGCGACACATGTTTGTTAATTCAGACAGGAGATGAACATACAACAATTATGATTACCAGTATATTAACCAATGAACCTTGTACATAATATACCAATCATAATGCTTTCAGTATATAAATCCATCAATCTTTTCTGTTTTCTGAAGATAAACAAATATCTAACTCCCAGATATTGTAGAATTCATCCACAACATCTATAAAAAGGCTGAAGAATTCGAAAATCAAAGAAGGAAGGCAAGAGAGGAGAGTAAGAGAGAAGAGAATTAAATTGAGAGAAACATCACAAGGAAGAAGAAGAAGAAGATCATTGGGTTGGAGATCGAATCTCTTGGGAAGATTCAACTTTCCTTTTCATCTTTTCTTTTCTTGTTCATTGTCTATGATGATTGAGATTCTTATTATGTGTAACTAATTGTCTTCTCAGATTCTAGGTTTTCAAACTATCAATGTATGCATGTTTTGATTGATTGAAGTTATTTTTCCTTTCCTTCACAGTTTGTGAAATCTGGTTTTATTCTTAATCTTGAGTATGCTGGCCACAAACTTAGGATTACTAGTTGGAAATTAGAGACGTAATTGTAATAGTTTTCAATCGAAAGAGATTTTCACAATATAATTTGATTTCTTGTCGTAACTGAAGGAAATAGATTGTAGGAATAAATCTGTAGAGTTTTAGGAGTTAGTTAATTAATCTTGAGACCGACAGGAGATAGATAATTAATTAATCTACTTTATGAATTGTCCAACAAAGAAGTTCATAATAGCTTTCTGATGTTCCATTGTGTAGAGGAATTAAAATTGGAAAATAATCAATTTGTTTATGCATGTCATACTTGATAGGGAGAAAAGCCTAGAATCTGTACTTCTTATCCATTAGGTTTTCCAAAGTGAATTT
The DNA here is from genome assembly GCA_026898455.1 of Plectranthus barbatus. Lineage (NCBI taxonomy): Eukaryota > Viridiplantae > Streptophyta > Magnoliopsida > Lamiales > Lamiaceae > Plectranthus > Plectranthus barbatus. Next base: position 52,839 of record JAPKLW010000322.1, read on the forward strand.
ATTTTCAAAATTGTTTTCTTGAGATAATTAAATTTCAAAACCCTTTATTTTCAATTTTACCTATCCAGTACTTTAAGAACTCTTAAGTTAGTACTTGGGATTTTTCGTTGTTCATTTCCTCGTGGGATCGATAATTTAATTTGCCGCTATATTATTAGCTTTGCTAAGTCGCGGGTTAAAAATATACGCGATCACAAACTTATGGTGAGGTGAACTAAAACCTTGAGTGAGTGAAACACAAACCCTTTACTTGTTGAGCGATGAGTGCAAACACTGCCCGGTGAGGTTCCTCCTCAATAATTTAACAATGAGAACTTGTTTGGATTGCATAACTTATATGAATAGGTTATACTTAGATTGCAAAAGAAGCTTGTGAGGCATTGCACACTTGTATCTGCATTTGATTCAATTTCTTTTCTGTGAATTGATCGAGGACGATCAATGGGTTAAGTTTGGGGGAGTTGATAAGTTAGTATTTTCACCAACTTATCTAGTTGTTCTTTGACTAATTGGGTGATGTTTAGACTGTTTTATGTGTCTTTTTGTGCATGGATTGGCTTTTGTACTCGTAATATCGTGATTGGTGAACTATGCAGGTTTTTAGTCAAAAACAGGGGAGAAGCAGGAATTGCTCGAAGTTCCAGGCCCACGTTGATCGACGCCAATGGCACGTCGATCTACAAAGGCATTCGAATGGATGATCGACGAAGAGATTAAAGTGAGATCGATGCAGGACGCAAAGATCAGGTCCATGTCGATTGACGCGTGTTCTTCAAGGCTGTCGATCGATGCCAATCTTCTGTCGATCGACGAGAGTTCTTCCAGATCGTCGATCGACGTGATTTCTCTATCGATCGACACAACGACGGGTTTTCCTAATTTGATCCTGATTTGAAGATAGAGACATATCTAATCCTAGATATTGTTTGATACATCTTTCACTATTATAAAAGGCCATGTAAAATTCGAATTTTAAGGTGGAAATTAGTAGAGAAATTAAGAGATTTTAGAGTTGAAGATTTTAGAGATTTCCAAGAGCTTTTTAGGTTTATGATTGAAGACAGGTTTTTGTGGGAAGACATCTACACCAAAGTTTTTATGCCATTCATGTTTCTGTTTATCTCTGATAATTCTATTCATGAATATGTGTAACTAACTTCCTTCTTAGATTTTAGGGTTTCGAACTATCAATGTATGCATGTTTGATTAATTGAATTATTTTCCCTTTTCCATCGTAGTTTGTGAAATCTGTGCTTCTACATAATCTTGAGTTTGCTGGCCACATCTTAAGATTAATTAGTTGATTACTTGAGACGTAACTGTAATAGTTTTCAATGGAAAGAGTTTTCACAATATAATTTGATTTCTTGTCTGAGCAGAAGGAGATTAATTATAGGAATAAATCTGTGAATTTTTGAGTTAGTTAATTCATTTTGAGACCGAGCGGAGATAGATAATTGACTAATCTACTTTATGAATTGTCCAACAAAGAAGTTCATAATACCTTTCTGATGTTTCACTATGAGGAGGGATTAAATTGGGAATTAATCAATTCGTTCATACATGTCATACTTGATAGGTAGATATCCCTGGAATCTGTGTTTCTCTTTTCTGAATTCAACAAGTCCTTTTCTTTTTCCGTTAAAATTTAGTTTGCAAGTATTGCGATTTTCAAAGCAAACAAAACCAAAATTTTATTTTTCCTAACCAGTAGTTGGAGAACTTATGTTTTAGTACTTAAGGTTTTTCGTTATTTCTTACCCATGGGATTCGATAATTTATTTGCCGCTTTATTATTAGCTTTGCTAAGTCGCTAGTAAAATAATTTAGCGATCAATCGACAGGGGCCCTGTCGATCGAAATAGAGGTCAGTCCTCCACTGTTCACTTCTTTTTTTGAAAATAACATAAAATAAATGCAAAAAAGAAATTCGAGAAGAAAGTTAAACACAAAGGAAAGCATATAAAAGTTGGGTTACCTCCCAACAAGTGCTTTAGTTAACGTCGTAGCTCGACGATACCTCTTTTCAAAACTAGGCCGGGCTAGAACGCACTCGCCTTCCATTGGAATCCACCATATAGACCCACCGATCCTGGATGACAGCAGTGAGCTCGGGAAGAGATAGTGTAATTGACAATTTTGCCGACTCGTTCCCTCGCTCCCATCTTTGAGCGGCTTGGTCTTCTTTGAACTTCTCACTTGCTTCTTCTTCTTCTTCCTCATCTACTTCCTCTCGAGATGTGATTCTGAAGCATTTAAATTGTTTCCAGCTTGTGTCGATCTTGAATGTGATTCTTTCCTCATTTGCTCGAAGAGTGATCTCTCCACCACGACAATCAATCAGAGCTGCACTAGTGCCCAAGAATTTCCTTCCCAAGATGAGGGGTGTGCTGCCATCTTCCTTCTTGTCCAAGACTACAAAATCTTCAGGAAAAATTAGATGACCCACACGAATGAGAACATCCTCAATTATACCTTTGGGGCGAGACACAGATCGGTCTGCCATCTGCAAAGTGATTGTAGTCGGCCTAAACTCTCCAATCTTGAGGCGTTGGAAGATAGAGAAGTGCTTAGGTTGATGCTGGCACCAGTGTCGTACAACACCTTCTCGAACTTGACCCCCTCGATCTCAACTGGGATGGTGAAACATCCTGGATCACTTCTTTTGACTGAAAGTTTCTTCTATAAGACCATGCTGCACTGCTCATGAAGCTTCATGGTTGCATTCCCCACGAAATGTTTCTTCTCGCTCATCAGCTTGTGAGATACGTCATGTAACCTGGAATTTCAGAAAGAGCTTCAATTAGAGGTAGATTAATGCTTACCTTCTTCAAGTTCTCGACAAAGCGCGAGAACTTGGAATCCTCTTTTTGCTTGGCGAATCTCTGAGGAAAAGGCATCGGAGGTGTCTTGGCAACATTTAAAGTTGAGGAATGGTGCTGGAACTATGTTTCTGTCAATTGATTCCTCTGAATCTGCGTCGACCTCCTCTTCTTGTCCTCTATTTCGATCGACAGGCTGCCTGTCGATCGAAACAGAGGACAGCTCTGCTGGCTATTTTTCCTTCTCCCACCAAACTTGCTTTGGGACATGCTCGGACCTTTGTAGCTCGTTCTGGATCTCAACTTCACAGCTTTGCAGTCCTTTTGGTTCTTGGAATTTGCCTCGGTGGTGCTTGGCAGCTTTCCGGGAATGTGTTGCGCACCATGTGAGGTGGCAATCTGACTGACTTGAGTCTCTATGATCTTCACATGCTTTTCAAGTAAGTCCACCTTAGTATTGACTCCTGCCACTTCTTTCTCGATCTTCTCAACTCGGTAATCTGAGGCTTTTATGAAGTTCTTGAGCACCTCGTCAAGGCTCTCCTTCTTCTTCTCCACGATCTCGCCATTCTGCACATCAAAATCAGGAGGGAGCTACTCGGCAGTGTTGGGCTGAGAGTAGGAGAAGCCTGGGTGAGGTTTAGGATGGTAGTGTTGGTATCCCCCTTGCTGGTACTGATTCTGGTAGCCACCAAGATTTATGTAGTTCACGTCGGCGATAGGGTCAACCTGTGCAATAGAAACATAAGCTGAAGTAGTTAGTTTTTCAACCTCCCCTTTGAGCTTCTCTATCTCCTTCTTCAAAGTATCATCCTTTTTGTCTCCACTGCCCGGACTTGCGGTCTCCTTGGATTCCCCCATTGTTGATCATATAGGGCCATCTTTTTTAACAGTTTCAGGGCCTTCTTTGGTGACTTGCTCATCAATGATCCACTAGTTGCATAGTCTATGGACTTTTGGCTTTCCTCAGTCAACCCTCTATAGAAGATATGAGCCTGCTCCTCAGTGTCAACTCCATGGCCTGGGCAGCTCCTCAACAACTCATTCCACCTGCTCCAAACTTCGAACAATGATTCATCCATTCGCTGGTGGAACTGCAAGATCTCCATTTTTTTCTGAATGATAACTGAAGGCGAGAAGAAGGCGGTGAGGAACTCGGCTCTGAGATCGGCCCAAGAACGGATGTTGATGCAGTCCAAGGCTGTAAAGCACGTCCTAGTCTGATCCCTAAGTGAGAAGGGGAACAAGCGTAGATGGATCACATCCTGGGTAACTCCCCTTTCTTGATGGTATCACACACCTCCACGAACATCCTGAGGTGAGTGTACGGATCCTCCACTGCTTGGCCCCCAAACCGGTTCTGCTGAACCATCTGAATCAACCCAGTTTTGAGTTCAAAGTTGTTGGTGGTGACGCCAATAGCAAATCCCTCATTCCCGAGTTGTGGTCTGTACTTCTTGGCCATTGCATTCAAATCCACATCATCGGAGTCGTCTGGGCGGCGCCTTTCTCTCTCTCTTTCTCTTTCTCTTCTTTCGGCCTCGCGCCTGTCTGCTTCCCTTTCTGCCATGAGCTGCTTGAAGATGTCCTTCATCTGAGTGACTTCTTGGACAACAAGTAAGGTGGCACTCTCTTGAGTTATGAGTTGTGTATTTGCCTCCTCCAATGGTGGCATGTCTAAGAAATCCTCTTCGGTTCGGTGTGGTGGTGCCTCCATGTTGGTTCTTGTGGCATGTTTTTCTTTGCTTTTCCTCTTTCGGGCTCTAGCCTCGATCTCTGGATCAAATTTCTCGAGTGGTTTGCCCTGAGCCTTTGTGTTCATGAACCTGCGAACAAAAACAGAAGAAACTGAAAATCAGCAGTTGTGTCGATCGACAGGGAGGCTGTCGATCGACATGCCTGTCGGTTACTTCTGTGTTGATTGACAAGCTGGCTGTCGATCGAAACATAGGTAAAAACCTAAAAACGCACATGAACCTAAAACACAAAAATTCAACACCAAAAACAAAATTCAACAACTAAAACACGAAATTAAAAACTCAAAAACCAACAAGAAAGAAAATAAAATAAAATTACAGCCTCAATCCATCAGAACTAAAAATAAACTAATAATTGGATAAATATGAAAAGTCCCCGGCAACGGCGCCAATTTGATGATTGAAGAAACAGCGAGCAAATAATATTTTTACACCCTAAGGTCGTCGATCCCACAAGGATTGTGCAACGAACTATCCAAAGTACTAGTCATAATTTCTAGAGCATAGAAGTTTGAGGAATTTAGAAAATGGGTTTTGTTTGGAAATCAAAGATGACAAGTGCAAGAAATTAAAGGGTTTTACAACAGTTAAAGGAAGCACAGATCCTAGGGTAGATATTCTAATTATCAACATGCAAATATCAATCAACTCAGCAATGGGGAGAACATAGATTTTTGTGGATATAATTCCTTGGTTGGGCAATTTAAATCCTAGATTATTAATTAGTGACTATCTCCTCTCGGTCTCAAGAACACCAAATTAATCAATCTCATAATTATCTAATTATTCCTATGTAGGTTTCTTCCTTTTGAGACAGAAAACAAACACAATTAATTCTCTCTTCCTGTTAGTAATTTTCATCTCTCGATCCATCAATTATTAACTATAAACCTAGATCTCAATTCACCTCTCGGTCCTTCTTTTAATCTAAATTATAATATTAAATCAGAGAATTAATCCATACTTAGAGAGTTGATATCAATTAACATGCATCAGAAAAGAAATCGTAACCGTAGAACCTGTTAGGGTTCTAGCCACAAAACATGACTAGGATTAAAGCAAACATGTTATAAATCAACTTACAAATAAATAGGAACCTTGAATGTCTTGTAAAAACTCCAAAGCTCAATTATTCTAACGGTAATAATGCTGAAAAGATAGATAAATTTCATTCATAATGAGGTCCTATTTATAGAGGAGTGAAAAAGACCTAATAAGGTATTAGGCCAAAATAATAAAAATTGCCAAAACAGGCCAAGATTTGTTTTACGGACTTCTGTGTCGATCGACAGGCACTCTGTCAATCGACATAGGCAACAAGTCGAAATCCAGGATGTAGCCATGTCATTTCCAAGCTTTGTTCTCCCTATCGATCGACAGGGTTGCATGTGTCAAGCTCCTTCTGCGCAGTCTCACGGTTTTGGCCATAACTTGTGCTCCCAATCTCCGATTGACACGATTCCAGTTGCGTTGGAAAGCTAACTTAAAGATATTTCTATTTCCATGCTCCATTAGATCAGATTATACGTGTGGAAGAATTAGTAACTGTTCCTTTGAACATCAACTGCTTTTGGTACGGGTTTTCATTGAATTTGGCATCAAACCTACAAAATATGACCATGACAAGCATAAAACCCTCTAAAATATTCTCATGCACAGAAATAAGTAAAAAAAACATAAATAAATTGTACTTAAACAATGGAGAAAAATACAGACAGGTGAGTATACATATGAGTTTATCATACGATACATCCTAGGGGTAAAAGTATTGCGGGAGCGCAATAAGAGGATGCCGACCCTGTTTCAAGCGTCATATGTGGATACTATGATTGCCCGTTTCAGCATGCAAATTGCCAAGAAAGGTCTGTTACCCTTCAGACATGGCATACATCTTTCCAAGGATCAGTGTCCGGTGATACAGAGGGAGAAAGATGAGATGAGAAATGTGCCATATGCATTGGCCGTAGGGAGTCTCATGTATGCAATGCTATGCACGTGGCCAAATATATGTTTTGTTGTAGGCATGGTAGCAAGATATCAGTCTAATCCTGGACAGGCGCATTGGACCGCGATAAAGCACATACTCAAATACTTGAAAAGGACTAGAGACTATTGTCTCGTCTATCAGTGTGATGAGTTGTGCCCTATGGGTTATACGAATTTAGATTTCCAAGCAGACCGAGATGAAAAGAAGTCCACCTCTGGCTATTTGTTTACATTGGGAGGTGGGGCCATATCATGGAGGAGTGCAAAGAAGAAGTGCATTGCTGACTCCACCATGGAAGCAGAGTATGTGGCAGCTTCTGAAGCTTCGAAAGAAGCATTATGGTTTCGAAACTTCCTTCTGGATTTGGACGTAATTCCTAAGCTGCCCAAGACTGTCATGGTATATTGTGATAATTCGGGAGCTATGGCTAATTCAAAGGAACCACGAACTCACAGAGCAACAAAACACAGTGAAAGGAAGTACCATATTATACGAGAAATCATAGCAATGGGTGATGTGCTAGTAGAGAAGATTGATACAAAAGAAAATCTAGTAGATCCATTCACGAAAGCTCTGCCTTAGAAGGTCTACGAGATGTATGTACGTAACCTTGGGCTGAGGGCAAAGCCAGCCACGTAGAATGATTGATGTAATAGCTAGATTAGTTTAGACGCGTTATACTCTGGAAAGCACCTGTATAATGCTTTGAGTATAAGTGGGAGATTGATGGATTTATATACTGAAAGCATTATGATTGGTATATTATGTACAAGGTCGATTGGTTAATATACTGGGAATCATAAATGTTGTATGTTCATCTCTTGTCTGAATTAGCAAACATGTGTCGTAAATGCTTTTATCCTCTTATCTCGTCGATAGGGAGATCATACGGTGTGTAGTAGATCACGAAATATTGTATGGATCGTTTGACCTAGCGAGATATAAATAGTTATCACAACTGAGACCGTTCCAGGATTAACTATCGGTGTAGGCTGCAACATATGTGGTAATAAGCATCTTATCTTGGATGGCTTGGTATGCTGGTGTGGGGCACACATTGATAAGGACCTAAGTTGAGATCGATTCTTTTATCTGACATTAAAAGAATCTAGGTATCTATGGCTTGATGAGATCCTAAACCTAAATTATGGTACAGAAGTATATGCAGATTGTGTATCACTTGGAGTTGCAGTGAAAGGCTCTAGTTGAGCCAGTATATCTGTATCTTGGGTGATAGCATTCTGTGTATGACTGTCTGGTACTGGAACTAAATAACCACATCCAGTATAGGATGATGACATTCCTCGAGCAGCTCAAAAGGTTCATCAAGCTAAAGTCCTGCAGGCTGATTAAGTTCAAGCATAAGTGAAAAGGTTTGAGTGGATTGACTCAGGAATATAAGATGTCAATTAATGAAATAGCTTGTCAGAGCTTAAATTAATTAATGAATGTTTGTAACCTTAAATGTGGGGATAAACCGAGTCCATGCAACCCATATTTCAAAACGTGGTAGCAAATAGGTAGGACAATATTGATTCTCTGGTGGAATGAATTAATATTAATTCATTAATTATATTCTAGGTTGAATATGAGAATTAATTAATTGATAGGCCTTATTTGCTATTTGTATTCTAGTCCTTGGTTTGACCCATGAAAACTCAAGCCCAATAGAAGTCCAAAATTCTCCTATGAATAGGCCTCAGTTTCTTAGATCACAACACACCACAAGATCATATGTTGCAGCACAGCAAACCAGTATTTTGGAAGTTGTGGTGATCGACTAGATCTGAGAAACGAGGAGAAAATTATGCTTCTCAACCGAGCAAGGAATCCAAAGGGAATCTTCGCCAGATATTTGGATTGGAGTTGGGATACAGATCAGAAGATCAGATTAGGAGGATCGTCTTGTTTCTTCTCTCCCTCTTGTTTTTCAAAAATTAAATCTTAATTTTCATAGATTTAATTCCTTTTATCTGTTAGGAATAAATCTTTGTGCGCGGGAAAAGAGATCAAGATCAAATCTCTGCACACTCGTTCTTCAGGTTTCTACAATCCATGTATTCCACATAAACCCCCTTATGCATAATCAATAGGAGCGTGTTAGGATTGTCATAGGCATAGCAATTTATTATGATATTCCAATTAACGATCTCGACTAATGGATATAGTGATTCAGTTCACGAATCCCTTCACTTTTGTCCTCATATATCCTGTACATATGAGACCCTTATGAATCTTCTCACGAACAAAGTGACAATCAATTTCAATATGCTTAGTTCTTTCTTGAAAAACAGGATTAGAAACAATATGTAATGCGACTTGATTGTTACACCACAACTTAGCTGACATTGAAACCTTCAATCACACTTTAAAGAGAAATTCTTTTACCCACAATATCTCACAAACAGCTTTAGCTATAGCTCTATACTCGTTCAGCACTTGATCGAGAAACAACTTATTGTTTCTTGCTTGTCCATGAAACCAGATTGCCTCCAACAAAAACACAAGTTCCTGTAATCAATCTATGATCTTTAGTTCCTGCCCTTATCAGCATCTGTGAAAGTCTCGATTCTATTATGACCATGATCTGCATAAACAATTCCACGTCTGGTGCTCCTTTTGAGATAACACAAAATTTGTTCAACAACCCTCCAATGGTCAATAATAGGTGAAGACTTGTATTGACTTATCACACTAACTAAAAAGTTAATATCAGGGCAAGTTACCCTAAGATAGTTAAGTTTTCCAACTACTCTTCTATATCTCTGAGGATCATCAGACAACTCACCATCTTTTGTAAGTTGTGAGTTGGGAACCATTGGATTACTGCATGGTTTAGCCCCCAGTTTTCCAGTTTCAGATAATAAGTCAAGAAAATATTTTCTCTGTGATAGAAGAATTATTTTCTTGCTCTAGATAACCTAAACACCAAGAAAATACTTCAGCATCCCCAAATCTTAGGTTGCAAACTGAGCATTTAGGAATTGCATAGTGAATAACAAGGCTCTAGCAGTCTCAAGAAGATGACGATTCTTTCATTGAACAACACCATTTTGAGATATTGTGTCGACAAAAGATGTTTGATGAAGAATGTCACTGTGCATCATATAATTACAAAATGTTCTAAGAGATATTCCTTGGCATTATCGCTACGTAAAATTTTCACATAAACATTAAATTGTGTTTTAATCTCAGCACAAAAGGCAGAAAAATGTGTAAATAATTCAAAACAAATTTTTATCAAATAAAGCCAAGTCATACGAGAATTATCATAAAAAAAGTAACAAAATAGCGAAATCCAAGTATAGATGTAATAGGACATGGACCCCATACATTAGAATTGACTAACTCAAATGGAGTACATGCACTCTTATTGACATGAGGACTAAACTAGTACGATGGTGTTAAGCAAATTGACAAGACTCACAATCTAAAAACAGAAAAATTGGGAGAATTGAGGACACATGTTCTTCAAAAGTGGAAGAGATGGATGACCGAATCTACAATGTGCTTCCATGGTAGTAAAAATTCTTGTACATACAACAGATGTAGAATGTATCAAGAATGTATAGGCCACTGATCGATGCTAAATCTGCATACAAATTATAGCAAAGGGCAAATAAA
>JAPKLW010000322.1:73028-96253 GCA_026898455.1 Plectranthus barbatus
AAATCAACAAAATAGCATCAAAAATAAGTACAAAGGCGAGCAGTGAGCTGCAACGGGGGAGTCAGGGCGCACTCGGAAGAGAGCTGCCGCTTGCGATGGTAGAGAGCAGCAGGAACGGCGGAAAGGGAGAGTAGCCGAGCAGTAGGGTACATAGGAGGAATTAGGGATTGGAAAAATTAAAATAAAAATCCTAATTTTTAATTTTTTGTTTTGAAAATTTTTTAACGATTTTAAGTTTCATAAATTTGTGAATGACAAATTTAACAAGGAATTAGGTATTAGAATGAAGTTAAAAATTAGTTATTTCATTTTTTTAAAAACCGCACAATATCGTATAATACCGTACAGATGTCGTACAACCCGTACAGAATAGCCGAACATTTTGTGGTATGCCCTCTCGTTTTTATGTTGCGTCAATATATTACTAATATTAAGCATTTGTATTACACATTTCTGTTGCATGAGATACATATTTATTTTAGATATTAAATATATCATTTTTAAATGAATCTTATATTTCATGTCCATAAAACACATTATCTTTAATTTTTTTAGTTTCATATTGCATAATATTAGAAATCGATATAATTGAGCTTCAAGGTTTATATACGAATTGAGCCGCCCCTTAGCACACCATATACGAATTGGGTCTTAACAAATTGAATAGCTAACAAATCAACATGATAGGGATTCGATCCATACAATTTTCCGCTCCTAGGCAAAATGACACTCATTCATTTTATCTATTATAGTAAATCTCTCCTAATCTGACTACAAACATTTTATTATCATCTTTTCTATCTCTATTTGGATGTCTTATTATATTTATGATTGAGTATTATGTGGACATTATTTTTGTAAGATATTGAGCACATTCCATTTAAAATATATTTTATGTTATTGTCCAATGAAACAAAGATTGTATTAGACATTATGGATTGCACCTGATTTTTAAATTAATTTGAGATGAATTAATGTAGTTTCTTTGATTCCTAAAATTAACATTATACACAAAACTAAATATTGAAAGTAATATAATTATACATATAATATAATGCAAATAATAATATTTTTTTAAGTTGTCAACTAACTACATCTTCATGTAAACATTTAATTAGCATTATTTAGATATTGTTGTGGGTGGATTTTTTTCAGCACCAATATGTTGAATTGCTAAACCTCCAGTGATTGGTGAGATGTTGCGGAGTAAGTGTGTGCGATTGATCATGGGGATGTGATTCAAGTATAAATAAGACAAAAGCCTTAGTCGAGCAAAAATTTAAGAGACATAATATTTATAGTCATTTAGGAGTCAAAAGTCCCTACATCCACTTTTCTTCCAATGCGGAAGGAAATCCACCAACTCCTCAAATACAGATTGCAACTTAGTTTTTATACTGATAGGAGGTTTTATCTTCCTATGATCACAGGGTACTGTAATTTCAAGTTTTACCACACTTCGTGCTAGACTCTTCAGTTGACTCTTGGTTGAAGATTGAGTTCTCTTCACGAACATTTAATTGAGTTGAATATATCTTTATAGACGGGTACTGGAATATTCTCGAAACCTTGTTCATGACCTGTTGTTAACGATGGTCTTGTCTGAAAAACATGTGGTGTTCTCGTGGTTACGAATGCACTGTGAGATTTTAGAGCTACACTAAGAGAGATAGCTTGAGCAATCTTGATTAGCAAGATCAACGATGATTAGTAATAATCGGTAACCTTAGATTCCATCTTAGATGGGGAATTTATAGTCCTCTCTATAAAATTGAGTTGTTGAGATATGATTGAGGCAACCTATTATATTTGTAGGTGAAAGTTTTTGTTTGATTATGTTGGACCCAAGACCAGAGTATATAATATAAGTAATTGTCGAAACATGAAAGAGTAACTGGGTGGGTTCATGCTCAATTATTAACAATATTAACACATTGCGGTTTTACTCTAATAAATGTGATCATTATTGGTTTAAAAATATATGTTACGGAATGTATGGAATCACATAATATAAAAGAAACCGATAAATAACAAAAATGTTATAGTGATTCAAGAATTCAAGTCATGTCCATTTTTTTTCTTCCAAGGAAGGAAATCTACTATTCTTGGTTGTCTACCGTGTTTGAACACACATGTTATAAGGTATAATATTTCTCTAATTAAGTCTCTATTACTAAATTATAAACACAACACTCGGTTAAACTTTACCACACTCTATGTGCTAGGCTCTGTCTTTTGCAACTATGGTTATCCACGGTACTTGAATACGGGTGATAGTTTATGTTCTTCTACCAGCTGAGGATTAACACTTCTCAACTGTAGGACATAAAGGTTCGAGTTTTCTTCAAAAATGTCTAGGTTGGTTGATAAATGAATTAATATTTTCAACTTGCTAAGAAGATCTTAAATTCTTTGCTGACAATTTATGTTAAGTTACCATATAAATTGCTAATTACTCTGTTTGTTGTTTGAGCGATGCGCAAATATATGTTTTTTTCTATAAATTATATTAAATTATTTATTATGTGTACATATAATATTGTTTTAACTCAATCTACCCTATATGAAAAACTAAATTTGTAAAAGAAGTTACTCAAATAATCACAATTGGTTAATATTTTTTTTAATCACTCTTTTTGTTTGAATTTAGGATATACAATTTTAAATGGGGAAAATGTCCCTTTCTGCATTCTAATTCTTGAGGTCCGATATTGGCGATGACTCTATACACATTTCACAGTCATTTCTCATTTCTTTCATATGTACATATTAATATTTAAGATTTTATATCATCTTGTTTTCATATTGCTTTCATAAATTTTAATAATACTAAATATTTATATCATATATAAGAGATATATATTATTCTTGATATTGAAATAATTATCTTTGAGATTAATCTTATAAAGCATGTTCATGTAATATATATTTTATAACTTTAAAATTATGTTTTTTTGTTTTTATATTTTGCAGTTTATAACATTATTTTTAATTCATTTTATTATATAATTTTGAATATTTCATCTATTTTAATGCAATTTGTATCATAATATAGTCTTCGCTTATAGTTTATTAAACATATTAAAGCAATAAACAAATAATAAGAATTTTGGAATACCTATTTCGACTATAGCATATAACAAAATCTTTAATTATAAACACATCATAAAAAAAACTGAAGTACATCTTTTCTGTCAAATTCAGGTGGCCCGTGACAGTTGTACTTTTTCCGAAAAAATTGAATATTGAATTAATTTATAATCTTGGAATGATTTAAATAATTTTCTAAATACATGCTACTCGTTTACTGCCAGATTCCTACTCTAGTACATTTAAAAATTTCCTTAAAATATAATTACAAAACTATTAATAATAGAATTTGTACCCGATTTGTACCTTATTGTAATTTGAAATAAAATATTAAAAATAGCATGATCTTGATCCAAATTCCTAATGGATTCTGACCGTTGTCGACCTGAATTCCGACCCTAGTAAAAACAAAATGAATTATCAAAATAGAATGGCCCGAATTTCTACCGACTCTTGATCCATTTCTCACACAACTCATTTTTTATTCGGATCTTGACCTGATTCCTACCCAATCTTTACCAGTTTCACAAATAATTTAATTTTTACCCGTTTATGATATGATCTTGACCCAATTCCAACCCATCTCTGACACTTCAAGAATTACATTCTTTTGTGACCCGATCTTGACCCAGTTTCAACCTTAATATTTATTTAAATTATTTTTTTAGTAATTCGACATCCACTTATATTTAAAATATATTTTTAATTGTACATGTCTATCCTTTATTCATAAATGATCATTGGAGTTTTGTAAATATAAAAAAAAAAAATATCGCACTCGACATCTATAAAACTATAAAATGTACAAAATCTCAAATATAAAAACATAAAAAGTAACAAATTTATTTAGATTAGGTTCATTCCACTGATTAAAATTTTTTAAATTGTGAGACCTAATTACTATATAATCATTAAATATTTTCTTTTATATATTTATTTATATCTCATACACAATTTATTATATTTTTTTATATATATTTATTATATCTTCTCTTTTTATAAATGCTTATGTCATGTGTTTGCTTGACCTTTTTTCTTTTTGAGTATTATATTTTCTATTTTATACTTGGTGATTCTTTTTTCTTTGTGTATAATAATTTTATTTATAATGAAATCAAAGAGTGAGAAATAATATTGAAATCATTGCATTAATACAACAAAACAATACATAAATAAAAATATTATAGAACTCTAAAACAATGTATAAAAGCATGAACTTTACAATATAACTTATATAAGAATATCAACTAATTAATACTCCCTCCGTCCCGTTGAAGTAGTCCCATTTCCCATTTTTGTTTGTCCCATAAATTAGTCCCACTATCCTAAAATAGTAAATTTTTCACACTCACCAATAAAATATTAATTCCACTACACTCACAACTCTTAATCTCCGTGCCGATAAGAAAAGGGACTACTCATTTGGGACGGAGGGAGTACAACATATTGGATAATCAACTATGAAAACAACAAACAACATTCACTAAATAAAAAATAAAAATAAATTAAATAGCCAATTTAATCATGGCAAACAAAAAAGAATATCCACAATTCTATTGAATAATGAGCAAAAATATCTTGAACAGCTAGCCTTCTGTATCTTCATGGATAAAATATAATCAAGACCTCTCAAGAGCCACAACATTAGAGATTGAAAATACTAAATTAGAAGTGTATTTATAGGAGAAGTTATGGCTAAAAATATTAAGTTTTTAATTTCATTAATTAAAATCAATTTGATTGATTGGGCTGTTATAAAAATTTAGGCAATTTATTGGTTGTAATTCGGTGACTAAATACTATAAATTTTTCTTAATTTGAGAATAATTTGTTAGCAATCTTAAAACACGCCTACAAATTCAATTCTGTCCATAAACTAATTACAACTATTTATGTAAAAAATACATACTCATTATCTTAAATTTCCTAATTTAGATGTTTATATCATAATTGTTATTGAAGTTTTCATATTTTATATACGTTTTATTTTCACCAAATAAATGTAATACTAAACATTTCTTTATCTCCTTATCTAGTGTACAATTATTTTAGGAAAATTAGAATGAGCGGAAAAAAAAATAAGCTTGGGGGTTTTGCTTTTATAAATATATAGATTTATATTGTATTATCATTATGTTTTAAAAAAATTATAAAATAAGTATGATGAAAATAAATGAGTATTATAATTTATATACATAAGAATTATACACTATAAAAAATTAAAATAATAATAGACACATAAATAATGAAGATAAAATTCTTATGAATAAAAGTAACTCAGTACATAATAGAATAACTTATTTACGTATGAGTAGTAATAAAATTAATACTTGATAAAATAAAACAATGAAGACTACATATAGTGTATGAAGATTTTCAATAATTACTCATTGATTTGAAGAAAAACACATGAATTTCGACATGTAAAATTATAAGTTCTAGAAAATTTCTTTGTACATATCATTTGAAGTTTTTGACAAACTTCAGTCGTCTTTGTCACATATCAAAATTTTCAATCCAACACGATTTGTGACCCTAAACACAACGACATACAATTGTCCATGTGCAAATACTGGTTTGCTGAGTAAAATCTCCACATGCGATATTGATTGTCCTTGACTCTTGTTTATGGCCATGGGCCCATGGCATATGAAACTTGAATTGGAAATTGTCTACGTTGAAACTTGAATAGAATTCGGGGATCAGATAGTTTTATAGTCATCCTTGGAATAAAACTCTATTTACCAGCATTTTTCTCACTCAGAATCTTGGCCTCGATGACATGATTATCAAGGTGTGTTTCAACCAATCGAGTCTCATTGCACAAACCAGATGAATGATCAATGTTCCTCAACAATATGATCGGTGTTCCAACTTTTAAATTCATCTCATGGTTTGGTAATCCAGGATACTTCAATGTATTCAAGAATTCTGGAGTGTGCACTTCATTAAGAATATATGCTACAATTTATGTTGTACACATAGAATAAGAACTTAAGTATACATTGCCCACATTATTGTTCAATGATGTCATATACTGATTGACCCTCTCAATCACATCATTTGTTGGTGTCAAAATAGCCCGGTGCTACAAATATGAAACATCTATTTATCCAATAACTGTTGTAGGATATGTGTTACTAACAATAGCTCTGATTGGATCTCTGGTGAATTTAATATTAATATCTTCAGGGATATCATGTAACACCCCTCGTAAAATATTAATTGTAATTGTCGAATTTTCAAAAATTATCTTTGCTATCGAATTAATTCCAAAAATTCGCGGTCAATTTATTTTGAGAAATTATTATTGGACATTTTAATTGCCACCTTTATTTTATTGAAGGAAATTAATTATTATTATTAAGCTTAATTAATCACGATTAATTATTCGATGATCCGATATTTTCATATCGGGATAATATCAATCGATAAATATTCGCGGGTGGACGAAGTATTACGGTCTCCCGTGCAATGACGCGAAGAGATGTGGAGTTGATGTGAAGAGATGTTAAAGTGACAGATGTGACAAGCGAATGACAACCACTTTAACCTTTTTGACTTTCGTTAATTCCGAATTTACCCTCGCCTCCCTTCTATAAATAGAAGGCTTCCTTTGTAAATTTCACCTTTACACTCTCTCACTAAAATTCTCCAAGGTTTTTCCGACGAACCTCCGACAAAATTCCGGCGAGCTCCGACGAAGCTCTGACGAAGGGTTTTCAAGGTAAAACTATACCTTTTCAGAATCCTCTCTTCGTTTTCTTTCCATTTCGAACCTTATATTTCCATTCCCTTTTGTTTTGAAGTGGGAAATCGACAAGCTAAGGATTGATCAAGCTTACGAAGGTCTAGAAATGTCAAAGAGGTATAAATCAAACTTTCCTCTAGCTATTTTATCGATTCGAGCATGTTATGGTTTATGCCCTAGTTTATAAATGTCATGACCTAGGCTTGATGTTGAGTTTATGAGTATGTATGCATGTTTAGCATGTTATATTATGAGCCTAGAAATGATATATCAACTTAGGAATCGAGTTGTGTTGATTTTGGAGCATTTTTGGTATATTTGCCCTATAATGAAATGTTGCGGTTAAATCTCGATTCCAACATGTTTTGATGGTTTAAATCATGTTTAGACTCATTATACTTGCTAGACAACCATTTGGTGTTGTTAGAAATCGATTGGACGAGCCCGGATAACCGTTTGAGCCAAAACATGAAAAATCCACCAAAAATTTTCAGCCTCTGTTTCGACCGATATAGCATCCATTTCGGTCGAATGGCTGTATCAGGCGAGATGAAGTCCATCTCGGTCGATATGGCCATATCGGTCGAGATGGACTTCATCTCGGTCGAGATGGCCAATTTTTGTTCATTTCGGTCGATTTACATTCATTTCAGTCGATCTCACTTCTATTTCGGTCGATATGAGTCTCATCTCGACCGATATCATCTCAGTCGATATACTCATATCGGTCGAGATACACTTCATTTCGGTCGATGCATTCATCTCGGTCGAGATGCACTCCATCTCGGTCGAGACAGAATGAAAATTTC
Source organism: Plectranthus barbatus (assembly GCA_026898455.1). Lineage (NCBI taxonomy): Eukaryota > Viridiplantae > Streptophyta > Magnoliopsida > Lamiales > Lamiaceae > Plectranthus > Plectranthus barbatus. Next base: position 80,679 of record JAPKLW010000322.1, read on the forward strand.
CCCTTTTTTGTTCTTTCTTCGATCAATTCGATTTATCTTTCATATCTTTCGATACCCTTAATACCAATCAACTCAAATAACATTTTCTTAAATTCTAAACCCTTCATTCAATTAATTCAAATCCAAATTGGTTTCGTTTGATATTCCTAGTATCAATCGACGAAGAGATGTTATCTTCCATAACTTCTCCGAAAATCCTTTCAATTCAAACCAACTTGATTCGCTGGGCCGAACTCTTGTAACTCAAACTTCTTTGAAGAATATTGCTTAAGTTAAACTTGTTAAATCTTAACCTTTGAAATCTTAATTCGATCTTCATTTAAGATCAATAATCTCCTCGATTATTTCATTGAAACAACTTGATGAGTTCTTATACTCTCAAGCAATGTACGATGATTCATAATGAAACTTCTTTCAATCTTAAACTCTTGAAAGAGCTTAGTCGCTTGACGAAGTCATTTGTTTTGTTCGATCAAATTGAATTATTATTCATGTTCCTTGATTTAATGCTCTCTGTTGAACCACGAGCTATTGAAGTAACGTTTGACTATCTTGTTCGTCAAACTAAATTGCCAAGTCATTCTTACATATCCTTATCCGATGGCTCAAATTGAGAAGTCCAAGATCGATTAAGAGTCTAGAACTATTTTAATGAGTTAGATTTCAATAATCTATTATCTCTTGAGGATTTACTCGTATTCCTTATGTCATAGGAAAAGGGAATGAGAAGATCAATTTCTAGGTCAACCAATCACATAACCGAACCTACTCAAGGTGGGCTTTCTTTTACCCCTATATAGTGGGCCAAATTAAAAATATGAAAATGATGTTTTCTTTTCAAAGCATATCAAGCATGAAATGAAATGTTTGGTTTTAAACTGCTTTGTCATTGCCTACTGTTTTATGTTTGCTATCTGTCCTCTCAGTGGGGGAACCCCACTCAGAGAAGAACATCAAACATATTCAACGTGGATGTTGACTCTGCGTATTACGAGTCTTATCGATCGTACCCAGGTAGTGAAAGAGATACCTTGGGTTAGTGCACTATGATGCTGACATGTTAGGGGTCATGCCCTACTCGGACTACCATCGTGACTGTGGTAGGTGGCCACCTCCCAGTCACATCATAAATTGCAGATAATTTAACTAAGTAAAAAGGAGCATGCTCATTCATAAAATGTTTAGGTGCAATGGGAGGATTTCAAACTTAAAACCCCATATGCGACCCGATAAAAAGGCATGACAAACTTATATGTGTGTATGATTTCGGGCATGTGTTCACTAAGTACAATTTGTACTTAGCCCCTCTCATTATTTCTAAAATGCGCAGGTTAAAAGAAGCTTTTGAGCAAGAGTACGAGGCAGCAGTCGAAGTGGAGCTGAAGATTCTTTTTGTAATAGTTAGATGTTGACGTATGTATCTTCATATACATTCTTCTTTGATAACTTTCCACTGCCGAAACTCTTTATCTTTTGTTAGCCTTTTGATGACATCTTAATTACTCTGATATTTGGTTACTCAAGAAGCTACGATCCCTTCTTGAGGAGGCACCCTTTACTATCTTTTGCTTAACTTGGGATAAGTGTGATGATTCTTTCTCACTTGCTTGAACTCTTCTTATTAATTGACATCATGAGTGCAAGTCTCGTATCCGATGTGGCTCATTTCTTTGATTATTACCATGTTATTAAATCGGGGCGTGACAAAGTGGTATCAGAGCCAGGTTTGAAAATTTTTTCTTTTCGCTGTGAACCGAGGTCCTCCTTGTTTCGAGGCCTCCACCTACTAAATAAGTCAGAAATGTCCTTTCCAGCTCCAGCTTCTGCACTCGTACTCGGCACCGCATTAAGAAAAAGAATTTTGCATAAATCATTACCTTAAAGTTTAAGGCGCAAGCCTTCTTTTGAAATATTAAAGGTTTTATGCATACATTGTTGCATCTCTTTTATCAAAGTTCATAAAGAGTTCCAATGCATAAATAGTTGCATTCTAATTATCAAAGGTTTTTAGTGCATAAATTGTTGCATTTTCATGAAAATTTTCCATATGCATTACGAATGATTTTATTGTAAAGGCCTTATTAGAGAATTTAGATGCTTTTAGGGAGCATGTGTTAGTTTACCTTCACGAGAGACTTAGAATAAGCATGTACTAAGATATGATTCTTATGCGCTGTAGCCAAACGTAGAAGTATTACCTTTATAATCGCGTTACTTTCGCTACGCTAACCTTTAAATTTGCACAATCTATTATTTATATTTTTGCCTAACCTGTTGACTCCTTTGACTTTACCTACTCGCAGATGGCCAAGTCTTTCTTTACTCGTCGCAAACCTTTGCCACGCAACGCCTCAGGGGAACGTCGTGTCAGTTACTTCTGAAGCTACAAGATATGTCGTGGCGACTCTCTGAACCGGTTTCTCACTGACTTCTACAAGTTCTGGGCAGATGCACACCTTCATGGAGTGACCCGTACTAAAGGACTCCGCCGCTTGGTGGAACTGCTGCCGCCTCACTGGCAATCTTGGGCGCAAGCTAACTACCGAGACTTCCTCGATAACTCCCCTGCTGACGAATCTGATCTGGAAGAATTCATAGCCCTTATTCGTGCACAGAAAGCATCATTCAGAAGCCCTCCTCCTTGCCCACGGGCACATGATCACGAAGCTGGATCTTCACGAGCCTCGATACCGATGTCTGAAGGAGAAAGCAAGTCTGACTCAGAAGAGGACCCTGAAGAAAATCCATCACTTGGACCAAGTGATGAGGAATTGGACAGCAGCCATTATTACTATATTTCTGACAAGGACTCCGATGACTCTGAAGAATGCTATGACTATGAGAGAAAGCTGTCTGGCGCATGGAAGAAAGAGATGAAGGAGAGACTAGGCGACCAATATCAGGATTCGGATGAAGAGCTCGAAACCACCGAAGAAGAAGAGGAAGCTGAAGACGAGGAAGAAGAAGAGGAAGAGGTGGAAGAGGAAGAAAGGGAGGAAGAAGCCAATGAACAAGGAGAAGCCATCCTCGAAATGCCTCAACAGGAAGGAGCTGCCCCGATGCCTTTTGAACGGGTAGCAGATAACTGGCCACAACAGTGGCAGCAAGAATGGGGAGATGAACCATGGAATGTTGGCAACGATGAAGAAGACCCCGAGGAAATTCCTACCTCTCCTGAGATCATCGACTTCTCCGACGTTGGAATGTTCAACTCGTCGGATGATGACTATTGACTTCCAGCCTTGTCTGGACTAGTAGATGCATATATGTATTATAAATTATCAGTTGTAACTGTAGGATTGTGACTGTTTGGCACCATGATGGCCACTCCTAAACATTTGAATGTGTGTTGTAATAGTAATTAGGATGCCTCCTATAGGAGATGATCGATTTTATGCTAATTGGTAGCGGGAAGCCAATTTTCAAACGCGGCGACCCCAAGATTTCTAATGGAAATGCTACCGCCCACTTTCCGAGCCTTTCGGATGTATATCATGTTGACATGTTTAATGTTTTCCATCTTGATATCAAATTTTCTTATCCATGTAACAAATTGTGTAACATGGGCTAGTGCCAAATATTGTAGGGAATACTGTCTCTTAAAAAACTGTTAACCCTAAATTGTGGGATAACCTAACTTGTTAATTTGTATCTGTCAATTGATGTTTCTTATCGAAATCCCGAAGAGAAATATTCTTTAACGCACTGTGCGTACCTTGGGAATGAATGCCCATTTGATGATTATCTATTTTGCAGGATGCCGCCTAGAGAAGCCCCTGCTAGAGGACGAGGCTGAGGCCGAGGAAGAGGACGAGGCCTTGGTAGAGACCAGCCTCAAATGAACCCAGATGGACCAAATCCAAACCAAGGTGAAGGACCTCAACCGGAACAAAATTGGGAGCACTATAACGAGGAGATGCAAGTACCTCCTGTCGAACCTAGAAAAATTGGAGAAATCTTTACACGACAGAACCCGTCGCTGCTAGATGATGCGACTAAAAGTTCAATAAATATTAAACTCTTAGCAACACAAGAATAAAATTTGTCAAATCCAGGTCCTTCTTCCCTTCGCCTGCTAGATTACCGGGATACTATAGCAAAGTCTAATAGCTAGGTAACATAAAATCGTTGAGTAGTTTCTACCAATCTAGGCAATCAATTTAAACCTATGCTAAAAACATATAACAAATAATGAAATAAACCAACAATCAACATTCAATCAATTCTCTCCACACATCGGTAAACCAAGACAAACAAATACTCAAATGAGGTAGATAGGATGTTGAAATAAACGTAGATGCAATCCAATTAGGTTAATCATTGATGTAAACAGATTTTAATCCCTAGGAGATTGAGCAATCGACCCAACACTCGCTAGTAACTTGCTACGGATAACTAGCGGTAGAGGACACTAGGAATTGCAAATAGCTACGTTATTAACTCCTAGGCCACTCCCAATCGACCGTCAATTATCACCTTACGACCTAGCACCGCACAGGGATTGGAACTAAAATCGTATGAATCTACACTATTCACGCGTGTTGGCTGCAGCGTTCACGTCAACTACCTCCTAAGCTGGATATTACCTACACCTAAGAGGTAAGGAACAAGATCTAGTGCAATTCAAGCTCTCAAAGGAAAGTAAACAAACAATTATCAAACCTGAACATCATACCTCTCAATTGTAACAATAAAAAGTTGAAATCAAATAAATCCATTACAATTGATAAGTAGAAAGTTAAATTTTCCCCAATTGGATTTGCTAGGTCTTGATCTACCCCCTTGGATCTTCAATTCTTCTCCAAGGATTGATGAATTAGCTCCTTGATACCTTGGGTAAGGTTTTGGAAGAGATGGAAATTGGGAATCGTAGTGAGAATTTAGGAGGTGGTTATCCAAAGTTATGAAAAGTTATGAATTCCCTCCGAAAATAACCATTTTCCCCCTTTTATAATGAGCAAACAGGGCCTCGGATCGCCCGAGCCAAAGTTGGCTCGTTCGGGCGAGCACATAACTGAAAAACACCAAAGTCCCGCTTTGGCTCGGTCGAGCCACCCTCTCTGAAGGGCTTGGCTCGACCGAGCCAAGTTGGCTCGGCCGAGCAAAGTCTCTGAAATGCCTCCTGCACCCTTCCTGCTCTGCTTGATCGATCTTGCTTCCTTTTGACTCCTAGCTCGGGCGATTTTCATCCAAAACTCATCCAAAAGTGTTGTTTTATGCCCAAAACACGTCCTACAACATTTCAAACACGAAAACAAGACAAAAGAACAACAAAAACATATGATATGAGGGTGAAATGGCCACAATCATGCACGCTCACACATCAAAAAATAGGTCATTTTACGCACATATCATAATCCCCCAAACTTGAACCTTTGATTGTCCTCAATCAAACCAAAGTAAAGTCATTAATCTACCTCATGCAATACCTAATAGCTCATCAAAGTTATCTTAGCATGTTCAAGTAAAACGAGATTATCACCTAACTTTGTAACAAGGTTAATGCTAAGGACATGAACCACTCGTAAAAAATGGATACAAGAAACGAAAGCACTCCCTCACGTGTTTAGGGACGATGAGATTCACTTAATCACAAGATATCGAGCTTGATTTCCATAGGCTTGCATCCATTCTCACCACTATACTACAATGAGTTAGTTTCTAGAATCAAAAAGGTCTTTTCACGGGTTGTAACGTGGCTAACTAAAAGGTGGGTGGTTTGAGCCAAAGTGACTAAACTTCTCAATTTCCCAAAACCCCCCAAACTTGTTCTTTTCGAACCACTACAAACCCCGAGGCTTTTTTTCATTTCACGACACACTTTTTTTTCTTTTTCTCTTTTCTTTTCTTTTTTTTCATAATTTTCCAATAGCACCATCATTCATTCATTTTGTGGGTGCCTCTCTTTTCAAACACTTGCACCAAAATTTTGTGTAGGTGCTCATTTTTCTAGGATCAACAACAATCCTATATTTCATATATTTCATGCCTCAACATTTCCCATCAATACAACTCCAATCGATTCCCAACCCAACTCTCATCACCGTATTCACCTCCATACACTCTTTCCCCCCCAAATATGGTCCTAATCATATCAAAGAAAATTCACCAATAAAGCTCAATCACGGGGGTCAAAAATATGAAAGGCAAAATTATGATAACAATCACTTTATACTCCCGGTGAGAAAGGTAGGACTAAGAATTGATGGCCTAAGATCATTTTCTAGTTACACACTCATGCCAATAGATAGAGAACGGATGCAAGTTCTAGATCTCGTACTCTTAATCTTGCCACTCACAAACAATATAGATATAACAATATCATGGCTCAAATCTCACAGCTTTTTGTCAAGTCCTCTGCATTAACCAAATACAAAACTCGGCAATTCAAAAGTTAAATTAAAACATGCTTCGAAAACTAGATTCCACCCTATCATTGGTTGAGATAAACATCCAACTTCACCAAGTAAATCATGATTCAAACCTCATGTCTAGTTCGGGTTCATCACACACACACAAGTACACAACAACCTAAAAATAATCAACATACATACACACTCTAAATGCAATGCAACTAATTGGCATGAGAAACGATAGAATGCGTTACCCATCGGTAGCCACGATTAAACCGCTTCTCCAAGACCTTATTGGTACCTACTCACATCAACAAAAACACCACCAACTATTGAGCATAAAACAAGTCAATAAAGCTCTCATATCCACCAAACTTTCCACTAACCAAATATCAACAATTATAAGACAATATCCACTAGCTCAACCATACAAATCCATCCATTAACCGAAAACACAAACCATGCATAATATGAAGTATTCACTCATGCCAACTCATTAATGATTCTATCATCAATCACAATCAAATAATCCTCACCCAAATTCACTTCCAAAACCTCTTTCCACCATCATTCCACTATCCAAAATCTATACAGATAAATCATTTTTCCACTAGCTCCACCAAACATACCATCGAACCAATGTTCAACAAACTCAAACCCATGAATATATCCATACATATCATCAAGATGAACATAATCCAAAACATTCATCCAAGGTAGAATATCAATATAGGTACAACCAAATCGAATCAAATCCAATAATGGGACAATATCCAACAACTAAACAAAATGCAAGATAAAGAATAGGAGATGGAGAAGAATAAACCGAGGCACCGGCTACCGGCACATCCCCCCAAACTTAGTCAAGTGAGACTAAGTTTGCAAAAATGGTGGACGGTGCATCGTCACTCCTCTCGATCTTGTAGCTCCTCCTAAAAACACAAAAACAAACAAACTAGACATTTATTCAAAATCAAAGCAACTAAAAGCAATTAAACAAAAGAAAGAAAATTTGGTTGGGTTGCCTCCCAACAAGCGCTTCCTTAACGTCGGCAGCTAGACGACCTTACCACATCATCCATTATCAAAAATCTTGTGGGTTTTTAATACACCTTTCTCCCTTAATTTGCATTTACTTGGGAGCAATTTGTCCAAGGCAATCTTTCTTTCACCCCTATCATCTCTCCAAGGAGGATCGACCATCTTGACAAACTTGACTAGAAAAGGTGGTGATTCCTTCTTTGATTTGATCTCTAAGGCATCATCCAACGGAATCCAAATTATATATGTCTCGACTTGTCCCTCATTTGGATTAATCAACAACTTTTCATCACCTCCTTTTTCGATCAAATAATCCAATTCATACACTTTGTCTCCTAGGATCACCTCCTTGTTCACCTTGTCTATCAATCTTGAAGGAAATGTAGGTGCCACATCGCCACACGGACTTTCCGCTAATATTTCCACCTCATTTTTCTCTTCATAAAGATGTACCTAGGCCGAAATGTCTTGCATCTCCTCAAGTGAAGGTATCTCAAGAGCACCGCTCTTCTCACATTCAATGACTTGCAACTCCTCCTTGGTGCCTTCATCCTCTTCATCTTCTTGGAGTAAAGCTTCTCTTTCCTTCTTTGCTTCCTTTTCTTGAATCTCCACTATTTCCGTCTCTTGAAATCTTACTTTCTTAAGTACCATTACCTTATCCTCACATTCATCTTCCAAAATTTCATCAATCTCCTCACAATTTCCTTTGAGACCTATGTCCGTGTCAATTGGATGCTCTTCCACATGAGGCTTCTCACTCACCTTCTTCAAGAGTTCGGATAATTGCATTTTTAATTCCAAAAGGATTCCCGTGAGCTTATCCTGTCTCCTCTTCAAAGCTTCCCGAGACGATCTCGCTTATCTAACTCTTTCATGATCACGGCTACCCCATTCATCACAATGAACTCTTGTCACGAATGGATTCCAAGTTTGGTTCTCATAGAGTCTACATGGAGAGTAGCCATTAGATGAGGGATAATTCATGTTGTTCCGGAGGTCACAATCCCCCCATTTATCTCCATCTCTTTCATTACTACACTCTTCTTCTTCGTATCCCCAATTCGGCTTCACCATCCGATCATGTCTCCTCTCTTCCATCCATGGGTAGCTCTCTTCAAATACCAACCGGATTGGCTTCCTAGGTCGTTGTTTCTCCAACATCTTTGCTCTCATCTCATCCAATTCCCTTTGGAGATTGTGAAGCCTCTCCGATTGAGTGCCTCGATGATTCTCCATTTGACACCTACAACAATCCAACAAACTCAAAGTACCAACAAATACAAAAACAAACAACAAATTATTCACACAAACACCTAGCCTACAAGCTTCACTTTTCCCCCAATATCTAGCAACCTACTAAATGAAGTCCCCGACAACGGCGCCAAAACTTGATGCGGCTAAAAGTTCAATAAAAATTAAACTCTTAGCTACACAAGAATAAAATTTGTCAAATCCAAGTCCTTCTTCCCTTCGCCCGCTAGATTACCGGGATACTATAGCAAAGTCTAATAGCTAGGTAACATAAAATCGTTGAGTAGTTTCTACCGATGTAGGCATTCAATTTAAACCTATGCTAAAAACATATAACAAATAATGAAATAAACCAACAATCAACATTCAATCAATTCTCTCCACACATCGGTAAACCAAGACAAACAAATACTCAAATGAGGTAGATAGGATGTTAAAATAAACGTAGATGCAATCCAATTAGGTTAATTATTGATGTAAACACATTTTAATCCCTAGGAGATTGAGCAATCGACCCTACACTCGCTAGTCACTTGCTACAGATAACTAGCGGTAGATGACACTAGGAATTGCAAATAGCTACGTTATTAACTTCTAGGCCACTCCTAATCGACCGTCAATTATCACCCTACGACCTAGCACCGCACAGGGATTGGAACTAAAATTGTATGAATCTACACTATTCACGACGATTTCGCCCGCGTGTTGGCTCCAGCATTCACGTCAACTACCTCCTAAGCTGGCTATTACCTACACCTAAGAGGTAAGGAACAAGATCTAGTGCAATTCAAGCTCTCAAAAGAAAGTAAACAAACAATTATCAAACCTAATCTTCATGCATTCTTGTTCAAATCAACATCCAAATTGAATTAGAACATCATACCTCTCAATTGTAACAACACAAAGTTGAAATCAAATAAATCCATTACAATTGATAAGTAGAAAGTGAAATCTTCCCCAATTGGATTTGCTAAGGTCTTGATCTACCCCCTTGGATCTTCAATTCTTCTCCAAGGATTGATGAATTAGCTCCTTGATACCTTGGGTAAGGTTTTGGAAGAGATGAAAATGGGAATCGTAGAGAGAATTTAGGAGGTGGTTATCCAAAGTTATGAAAAGTTATGAATTCCCTCCGCAAATAACCATTTTTCCCCCTTTTATAATGAGCAAACAGGGCCTTGGATCGCCCGAGCCAAAGTTGGCTCGCCCGGGCGAGCACAGAACTAAAAAACACCAAAGTCCCGCTTTGGCTCGGCCAAGACAAGGGTGGCTCGACCGAGCCAAGTTGGCTCGGCCGAGCGAAGTCTCTGAAATGCCCCCTGCACCCTTTCTGCTCTGCTCGGTCGATCCTGCTTCCTTTTGACTCCTAGCTCGGGCGATTTTCATCCAAAACTCATCCAAAAGTGTTGTTTTATGCCCAAAACACGTCCTACAACATTTCAAACACGAAAACAAGACAAAAGAACAACAAAAACATATGATATGAGGGTGAAATGGCCACAAACTTGCACGCTCACACATCGAAAAATAGGTTATTTTACGCACATATCACTAGACAGAACGGAAGACCCTCCAAAGGCTGAAACATGGATAAAGTCCATTGAAAGGATCTTCAGGATACTTGACTGCACCGACCGACAGAAAGTCCAGTGCATTTTCTTCCAACTGACTGATGAAGCCGAACATTGGTGGGATACTCATATGAAGACGCTCACTCCTGAACAAGAAGATGCCCTAACTTGGGATCAATTTAAGGCAGAATTTTACACCAAGTACATTCCTCTGACGTACCGAGTCCCGAAACAGGCAGAATTTCACCGCCTAGTGCAGGGAGAGATGTCTGTTACAGAATATGACCGGATGTTCAACAGTCTGTCAAAGTATGCTCCGGACGCGGTGAACATCGAGTAGAAGAAGGCGCTTCAATTCATGTCTGGACTGAAAACAAACATCCAAGCCTCTCTTGCTTGCTTAACTGGGCTAGATTATACCGACGCGCTGCAGCGAGCTTTGAACATCGAGGCAGCACTGAAGAATGGACTGCGAGCTGCTCTCTTGGCCAACAAACCTGAGTAACCCACTGGATCAGGGACAAAAAGAAAGCAGGACGATGTTCCACAAACCCCGGCAACCGGACAGAGGAGAAACTGGCAAGGCAGCTAGAATTTTCGAAACAATCAAACTGAAAATCAGAGGAACTTCCAGAATCAAGGGAGCAACCGCCAAGGGAACTTTGCTGTCAAACGCTGCAACCGCTGTGGAAGAGACCACCCGGGAGAATGCGCTGCACTTCGTGATAACTGCTACAACTGCGGAAAGATGGGACACTATTCATCACAGTGTCGCCAAGGTAACAATCGCCAAGATTTCCGGAATCAGCGCCAAGGCAACCAAGGCAATACTCAACTACGAGCACTGCAAGGCCAACAGAAACCCGGAAACAACCGTAACCGTGCCATTCAAGCCAAGCCAATTCAGCAGGTGCCTCAGCAGCTGCCACCGCAACAGCAGCAGCCTCAGCAGCAAAATCAACATCATCCAGCTCAACAGCCAGCACGTTAAGGAAGAGCCTACGCTCTTGATCAGCCGAAGGAGAAGGAAGATCAGGGAAACCTGACAGGTATGGGATTAGTAAACCAGTCACCAGTTATTGTGCTTTTCGATTTCGGCGCGTCACATTCATTTGTGCCTGAAGACTGTATCCAGAACCTAGGGCTTATTACCGAGAAAACTAAGAATGATTTGTGTGTAATCGCCCCGACCGGTGGATCAACTCTCTCAAACCTTGTCTGCCCGACCCTAGAAATCTCTTTCGGAACATGTATTCTAAAAAGCCAACGGTTTGAACGTCCTACAAATGAAAGATGTGGACGTAATTCTAGGAATGGACTGGTTGGAAGAAAACCATCCTACCATCCAATGCAAAGATAGGATTGCGTCTTTTGAACTAGCTGGAAGAGAACAAGTGTACTTGCATAGAGTTCGGAAAGGAACAAGGATTCCTCTAATTTCGGCCATGCAAGCATACCAATTGGCCAGCATAAAGGATAGTCAAGCTTTCCTTGTGTATCTCAATGAGGATGCCAAGAAAGACATTACTGTCAAGGATGTAGATGTCGTAAGGGAATTCGAAGATGTTTTTCCCGATGAGCTACCTGGATTGCCGCCAAATAGGCAATTGGAGTTTGTTATTGACCTTGAACCAGGTGCAACTCCTATTTCAAAAGCTCCACATAGAATGGCCCCCAAGGAACTGCAATAGTTGAAGATGCAATTGCAAGAATTACTAGACTTGGGATTCATTCGACCCAGTGCATCGCCTTGGGGATCACCTGTTCTTTTAGTGAAAAAAGAAAGATGGATCTATGTGTATGTGCATTGATTACCGCGAGTTGAACAAACTCACTTTGAAGAACAAGTACCCACTCCCAAGAATCGACGATCGCTTTGATCAACTTAAGGGAGCAAAGGTCTTTTCAAAGATTGATCTTAGGTCCGGATATCATCAGCTTAAGATCCGATCAACGGATATTCCTAAGACCGCATTCAGAACAAGATATGGCTACTATGAGTTTGTAGTGATGTCTTTTGGATTGACAAATGCACCAACAGTATTCATGAATCTTATGAATCGCGTGTTTCATCCATATCTAGATAATTTTGTCATAGTCTTCATAGACGACATCCTTGTCTACTCGAAGAGTGAAGATGAACATCGAGAGCATTTGAGAACAGTCTTGAGAACCCTACGAAAGGAGAGACTGTATGCTAAGTTTAGCAAATGTGAATTTTGGTTGAAGGAAGTGATGTTCCTAGGACACATAGTATCCGCTGAAGGAATTAAAGTGGACCCAACTAAGATACAAGCGGTGAAGGAGTGGGAAGCTCCTAAAACCCCGAACGAAGTTCGAAGTTTTCTTGGACTGGCAGGATATTATCGCAGATTTATTGAGGGATTTTCCAAAATTGCCAGACCAATGACGCAACTTTTGAAGAAATGAATCAAGTATACTTGGACAGAGGAGTGTGAAGCAAGTTTCCAATGCTTGAAGGAACTCTTAACCACTGCCCCAATCTTGGCAGTACCAGAAGAAGATAAAGACTATGAGCTGTATACTGACGCCTCCAAAAATGGTCTAGGTTGTGTATTGATGCAAGAAGGCAAAGTGATTGCATATGCATCACATCAATTGAGGACGCATGAACTGAATTACCCAACCCATGACCTAGAACTAGCAGCCATTGTGCATGCACTAAAGATTTGGAGACATCATCTCTATGGAGCTAGATGTGCAATCTTCACTGACCACAAAAGCCTCAAATATTTCTTTGAGCAAAAAGATCTGAAAATGAGGCAAAGGAGATGGTTGGAATTAGTAAAGGATTATGACTTGATCATTAATTATCATCCGGGTAAAGCTAATTCAGTAGCTGATGCATTGAGTAGAAAGTCTCCAGCCAAAACTTGTGCCGTGATAACGCAAAAGGACGAATTGATCAAGGATTTTGAGAAATTGAACCTTGAGGTAGTTTCACCACCAGAGACGGTGAGTACGAGAATAGCAGCCTTATTGGCAAGTCCTAATCTAAGGACAAGAATTGTGGAAGCACAAAGAAATGATGAAGGTTTGGAGAAGATACGACTTCAGATTTGTGAGAAGAAAGTCGCAAACTTTCAAGAAGCTTCCGATAATGCCATAACGTACGATGGAAGATTGTGTGTGCCGAAGGTTGATGATTTGAAAGAAGAAATCATGAGAGAAGCACACGAAACCCCGTACACTGCCCACCCTGGAAGTACAAAGATGCATCAAGATTTGAAGTCTAAATTTTGGTGGGAGGCATGAAGCGAGACATAGCTCTGTTCGTAGAACGATGTTTGGCATGTCAACAAGTAACATCATTACATCAAAGACCGTATGGAAAGTTACTTCCGCTTGATATTCTTGAGTGGAAGTGGGATGCAATAGCTATGGATTTTGTAAACGGTCTGCCTAAGTCCCAAAGAGGGAACACTGCTATTTGGGTAATTGTGGACCGCTTAACCAAAAGTGCACATTTTCTGCCGATTCAGATTACGTATGGATCAGATAAGTTGGCCCAGCTCTATGTCAAAAAAATCATACGACTGCATGGAGTGCCAACAACGATCACATCCGACAGGGATGCGAAGTTCACTTCACAATTTTGGACTAGCTTACAAAAAGAGCTCGGAACTCGATTGAACTTCAGCACTGCTTTTCACCCTCAAACTGATGGTCAAATTGAGAGAACCATTCAAACTTTGGAGGATATGCTCAGAACAGTCGTTATAGACCAAGGGGTGAAATGGGAAGCTGTTCTACCATTGATCGAATTTGCATACAACAACAACTTTGAAGCCTCCATTGGAATGGCCCATATGAAGCACTTTATGGAAGAAAGTGCAGATCTCCCTTGTATTGGGATGAAGGTGGAGAACAGAAGGTTTTAGGACCTGACTCAGTCGTCGAGATGATAGAAATCGTTCGACAGATCCGTGTTAGAATCAAAGAAGCTCAAGATCGACAGAAGTCTTACGCTGACAAAAAACAAACTGAGTTGACTTTTGAAGTCGGAGATAAAGTATTTTTGAAGATATCGCCCTCTAAAGAATTATTCGTTTTGGAGCTACAAGTAAGCTTAGACCTCGATATATTGGTCCTTATGAGATTTTGGAAAGAATTGGAGCCGTAGCATATCGTTTGGCTTTGCCACCCAATTTCGGGAATGTTCATAACATCTTTTATGTGTCGCAATTACGGAAGTATATCTTCGATCCAATACACATTATTCATCAAGACGAAGTTCAGCTTAAGCCCGATTTAACATATGAAGAAGGGCCAGAAGCCATAATGGATTTCAAAATAAAGAGCTCCGCAACAAGAAAATCAACCTTGTCAAAGTCCTTTGGAAGCACCATGGAACTGTAGAAGCAACGTGGGAACTCGAAGACAAGATGAAGGAGAAGTATCCCAAACTCTTTTTATAACCTGTGAAATTTTGGGACGAAATTTTTTTGAGTGGGGGAGGATGTAACAACCCTCGTAAAATATTAATTGTAATTGTCGAATTTTCAAAAATTATCTTTGCTATCGAATTAATTCCAAAAATTCGCGGTCAATTTATTTTGAGAAATTATTATTGGACATTTTAATTTGCCACCTTTATTTTATTGAAGGAAATTAATTATTATTATTAAGCTTAATTAATCACGATTAATTATTTGGTGATCCGATATTTTCATATCGGGATAATATCAATCGATAAATATTCGCAGGTAGATAAAATATTACGGTCTCCCGTGCAATGACGCGAAGAGATGAGGAGTTGATGTGAAGAGATGTTGAAGTGACCGATGTGACAAGCGAATGACAACTACTTTAACCTTTTTTACTTTCGGCAATTCCAAATTTACCCTCGCCTCCCTTCTATAAATAGAAGGCTTCCTTTATAAATTTCACCTTTACACTCTCTCACTAAAATTCTCCAAGGTTTTTCCGGAGAACCTCCGACGAAATTCCGGCGAGCTCCGACGAAGCTCCGGCGAAGGGTTTTCAAGATAAAACTATACCTTTTCGGAATCCTCTCTTCGTTTCCTTTACATTTCCAACCTTAGATTTCCATTCCCTATTGTTTTGAAGTGGGAAATCGATGAGCTAAGGATTGATCAAGCTTACGAAGGTCTAGAAACGTCAAAGAGGTATAAATCGAACTTTCCTCTAGCTATTTTATCAATTTGTGCATGTTATGGTTTATGCCCTAGTTTATAAATGTCATGACCTAGGCTTGATGTTGAGTTTAGGAGTACGTATGCATGTTTAGCATGTTATATTATGAGCCTAGGAACGATATATTGTTGGTCCCGGATATCAGGGTATACTTTGGCAGCGGAAAATACGTAAGTTC
>JAPKLW010000322.1:96263-113405 GCA_026898455.1 Plectranthus barbatus
AAGCAAGTATCTACTGGGGAAGGGAAACTTAGCCAAATTTCCCAACATATATCGACTTAGCAATCGAGTTGTGTTGATTTCGGAGCATTTTCTGTATATTTTCCCTATAATGAAATGTTGCGGTTAAATCTCGATTCCAACATGTTTTGATGGTTTAAATCATGTCTAGACTCATTATACTTGCTAGAAAACCATTTGGTGTTATTAGAAATCGATTGGACGAGCCCGGATAACTATTTGAGCCAAAACATGAAAAATCCGCCGAAACATTTCAGCCTCTGTTTCGACCGATATAGCCTCCATTTTGGTTGAAATGGCTGTATCGGGCAAGATGAAGTCCATCTCGGTCGATATGGACATATCGGTCGAGATGGACTTCATCTCGGTCAAGATGGCCGATTTCTGTTCATTCCGATCGATTTACATTCATTTCGGTCGATCTCACTTCTATTTCAGTAGACACACTCATATCGGTCGATATGAGTCTCATCTCGGTCGATATAATCATATCAGTCATGATACACTTCATTTCGGTCGATGCATTCATCTCGGTCGAGATGCACTCCATCTCGGTCGAGACAGAATGAAAATTTCCCCTATTTTGTTCTTTCTTCGATCAATTCGATTTATCTTTCATATCTTTCGATACCCTTAATACCAATCAACTCAAATAACATTTTCTTAAATTATAAACCCTTCAGTCAATTAATTCAAATTCAAATTGGTTTCGTTTGATATTCCTTGTATCAATCGACGAAGAGATGTTATCTTCCATAACTTCTCAGAAAATCCTTTCAATTCAAACCAACTTGATTCGCTGGGCCGAACTCTTGTAACTCAAACTTCTTTGAAGAATATTGCTTAAGTTAAACTTGTTAAATCTTAACCATTGAAATCTTAATTCGATCTTCATTTAAGATCAATAATCTCCTCGATTATTTCGTTGAAACAACTTGATGAGTTCTTATACTCTCAAGCAATGTACGATGATTCATAATGAAACTTATTTCAATCTTAAACTCTTGAAAGAGCTGAGTCACTTGACAAAGTCATTTGCTTTGTTCGATCAAATTGAATTATTATTCATGTTCCTTGATTTAATGCTCTCTGTTGAACCACGAGCTATTGAAGTAACGTTTGACTATCTTGTTCGTCAAACTAAATTGCTAAGTCATTCTTACATATCCTTATCCGATGGCTCAAATTGAGAAGTCCAAGATCGATTATGAGTGTAGAACTATTTTTATGAGTTAGATTTCAAATAATCTATTATCCCTTGAGGATTTACTCGTATTCCTTATGTCATAGGAAAAGGGAAGGAGAAGATCAATTTCTAGGTCAACCAATCACATAACCGCACCTACTCAAGGTGGGCTTTCTTTTACCCCTATATAGTGGGCCAAATTAAAAATATAAAAATGATGTTTTCTTTTCAAAGCATATCAAGCATGAAATGAAATGTTTTGTTTTAAACTGCTTTGTCATTGCCTACTGTTTTATGTTTGCTATCTGTCCTCTCAGTGGGGGAACCCCACTCAGAGAAGAACATCAAACGTCTTCAACGTGGATGTTGACTCTGCGTATTGCGAGTCTTATCAATGGTACCCAGGTAGTGAAAGAGATACCTTGGGTTAGTACACTATGATGCTAACATGTTAGGGGTCATGCCCTACTCGGACTAGCATCGTGACTATGGTAGGTGGCCACCTCCCAGTCACATCATAAATTGCAGATAGTTTAACTAAGTAAAAAGGAGCATGCTTATTCATAAAATGTTTTGGTGCAATGGGAGGATTTCAAACTTAAAACCCCATATGCGACCCGATAAAAAGGCATGACAAACTTAGTATGTATGATTTCGGGCATGTGTTCACTAAGTACAATTTGTACTTCGCCCCTCGCATTATTTCTAAAATGCGCAGGTTAAAAGAAGCTTTTGAGCAAGAGTACGAGACAACAGTCGAAGTGGAGCTGAAGATTCTTTTTGTAATAGTTAGATGTTGAAGTATGTATCTTCATATACATACTTCATCGATTACTTTCCGCTGCTCAAACTCTTTATCTTTTGTTAGCTTTTTCATGACATCTTTATTACTCTGATATTTGGTTACTCAAGAAGCTACGATCCCTTCTTGAGGAGGCACCCTTTACTAGCTTTTGCTTAACTTGGGATAAGTGTGATGATTCTTTCTCATTTGCTTGAACTCTTCTTATTAATTGACATCCTGAGTGCAAGTCTCATACCCGATGTGCCTCATTTCTTTGATTATTACCATGTTATTAAATTGGGGCGTGACATATCTATAACTCCTTGGCCGTCATTTGGTGCTCTTATAGTCCCTTCTGCCGCAACCCAATCAACAAAGTCTTTTAGTGTGGATGTTTGCATATGCTCTCCAAGCATATTCAATCGCATGTTTATCGTCAACCTCAAAACACTCACATGAGGCCATAAGTAAGATAAATTAACTGTTGTATTAACAACATCTCCTCTACTACCTCTTGGTATAATAGGCAAAATCTGTCTAAAATCACCACCAAATACAATAATTTTGTCTCCGAATGGTTGGTTGTTACTTTGTGTTTTCTGGAAGCGCATTATATCCCGCATTGTCTTATTAAAAATTTATTATAAATTATATATAATAGTAAAATATTGAAACTCAATTTATCTTACTTCAAAATTTAAATTTGTTAGTCAATGTAATTATTATGCTTCAAATTACTTAATTAAATAGAATTTGTTTAAATTTGTGTCTCTTATTCCTCTTTGTATGCACTTCACCATATTGGTGGATTTACTTAGAAGTTTGGTTGACTTCAGTGCCAAAATTATTTTTTTAATTTAATAATTGGATGATATAACTTTGTTATGAAATAATTATTTTTATTAGCGAATAACTAATAAAAAAGGAGTTGAGAATGAATAAGAAGAGTGTGTTAGGAGGTTGAGATTTGAGAATTAGAGAAGACGAAAATTGTTTTAATTTCATGTTAAATTTTTATATTTAAGCATAATATTGAAATAAGTTTTAGTGTATGAACTTTTTTTATAATTTTTATTATTCTTAGAATCAATTCTTACTTAATTATGTGTTCTTTCTGTTACGTTAAAATTTAATGAAACTCCTTAATAAATATTTATGGTTCCACCACTTCACTACCACCTCTAGTATCTTCTATTACACACATTGCATTATAAACAAAAAAATAAAAAAGTTTATAATGATTCTACAAACACTGTTCTACTGTCTATATATACCTATAAAATATAATTGAAATTGTATCATATCTGCACGAGACATCTTCATATCTCCATGCAATATTCTCTCTTATTTTACTGATCTTTGTTTCCTAATAAATATTATTTTCTGAAGCAAATAATATTTATCTTATCATGATATCAGTCTAACATCAGTCTTCTCTCCTAAAACCCTACCTCTCTCTCGTATCTTCTTCCAACAACTGGTGCTGCCTCCTTCATTGATCATGGCCTAAGATGGTGAACCTCTATACTTCTCTACTCTCATCCATATGATCAAGCATTCTTATGTGAACTATCTTATATGGAAAAAGTATATCACCACTCGTCTCTACAGCCGAAACCTATTTGGTTACATAAACGACACCAAACCTCTTCCCTCTATCACACTTTCGTCCATCGGTGGCACCCCCGTAGTCAATAGATCATATGAACTCTAGCGCACCCAAGATCAATGACTCGTTAGTCTACTTCTCTCATCTCTAACAGAGGAGTTTATGGCTGAAGTACTCTACTGCACCACCTTGCACGTGGTATGACTCGCTCTAGAGGTTGCGTATAGTCACAGCTCCAAATCTCGCATGCTATCCTTAAAGATAACCTCCAAACTATTAAGAAAGGGACTCGATCGCGACTGAATATGGACAAAATCTCAAGTCGTTATGTGATCAATTGACAGCTATTGGACGCCCCATCGATGATACATAAAAGGTTCCTATGTTCCTTCGAGGTTTTGGTTCGTCTTTTTCCAAAAAATACTGCTCAAATGATGCTTACTCCTCTTCATAACTTTTGTGATCTCCTATCTAAAGCTGAGAGCTCTGTGTTATTTCAAGAGTCCATTAACACGACATGATCTTCCTCTATTTCCTTCTACAGCCAGCATAAACAACGTGGCAGTGTCCACCTTCCTCTCGAAATTTTAATTCTTCTCGTGGCCATGGCAGTGGTTCACATTACTCCAACTCTTGCAATCGAGGCCGCAATTAAAAACTTTGACCACCTCCCCGCCAAATTTGTCGTCATAAATAAAGGCCACTATGCCGATTTATGTCCGAAAAGGTATTCTTCGGAGTCATCTCCAGTAGCTGTACACTTGGCTGACACATTCTCCACTAGCTACTCTCTCTCTCTAAACCTGAAACATCAATTTAGTTCTTTGACACCGGTGCAAAAAGTGTTTCCAATGAATCATATATTCTTTCTTAATTGATATCACAAAAACTAAAATAAGAAAATAATTTTTTAATAAAGATATATTTTAAATATTTGAAGATAAACTAAGCTATGAAATTATACAGTGAACAACATTCAATCATAGATACTATATTAATACAGACTTTATATTTGCATATATGGAGCTATAAAGTTCATACAAGAATATTTAGTAAATTATTTGTTATTAATTTACGGAAAAGTGTATTTATTGTCCTTATCACTTTACAATTAGGATTGCATAAATCTTGCTTATGCAAATGTTTATCAAATTCTTAATTTAATTATATTTCATATTGACATGATGATATATTATATTTTGGGAAGGTCTTGGGTTAGGCAGGCCTAAACGATTTAGGCGAGTTTTATCCATTAATCCAAGCCCAAACCCATATAATATACCCTAATTGGGATTAATAAACCCTATTTGGGATGGGTCAACCCATTTGGGTAGGATAAAATCCGCCTAAACCGTTTAGGCCTGCCTAACGCAAGTTTTTGCCTTATTTTTTATATTTTAGATTGAAGTAAACTATATAGATGAAAAAGAGTGTTTTTATCTATAATAAATAAAAAATAGATAAAAATATTTAATCACTCAAAAATATAAGACCATGATGATTTAACATGTCCATTGTAGTAATAATTAATGAATTTATGCCAAGAAAATATTAATGGATCGAAAATATACTAAAATGCATTTGTGGTAAGGAACTAAGTAAATTGCATTTCTATTATAATTAACACAATAATTTATAATTTTACATAACTTAATTGCAGGGCTAAATTCACGTGACCTGTTAGTATTTGATCAAATAAATATGATGATTTCTTATTTTATTATAGGAATGTTCATGAGGAATTTTATATATATATATAAATATAAAATATTATTAATAAAATAAATTACTCATTTTTTGCAGTGCTAAAAATTTTATGAAAGCAATAATAAAACAAAACAACGATAAACTTACAAAACTCAAAATATTAATGGTTAATTACACTTAATTTGGAGCAACTTGTTGGCTTAGCAGACCTGTCGGTTGCCGAAGAATAATCTTTTGAAGTATAATCACATTTAACTTGTATAATTTCTGCAAAGATCCTTGAATATAACAAATAAAAATAACAATGACTATACTAATATTATAAGATAATAAAATATTACACATACACAAATGAACAGTATCTATGAAAACAGGTATATTATAAACTATATGAACACTGTTTTGAAAAACACAAAACTACATCTTTATATTTGTACAATGATTCACTATCATTACAATGAAATAAATAATAATTAAACTAAAAATATGGACGAATAACTCCTTGTGAAATAATAAAAACTGAGAGATATCTATCTACTTCATGATACTCTTGTGAAACAACCTCGATCCAACCCATTCACCTCTCAAAATCTACTAATTTATAAAAATAAATTACAAATAAAATCTACACAGATATTTATTCAAATATATATTTAATGTTGTGCCCAATAAATTAATTATATTTTCTTATAAATATATTTATCAAAGTTTACGAAATAAAACCAAGAAAGAAAGCTCAATGCAACAAACTAGTGAATTAATTCATGGAAGATGTCGAACGGATAAACGGTTGAATCAAATCAATGCCGCTCGAACGGCTTCTTGAGGCTTCATTCAGGTAAAGTCAGAATTAACGGGAAAAGATCACGGATTGAGCAGATCCAACGGCGCAATCAATGGAAGTCGAATTCATTATGGAAGTGAACAATCAGGTAGCTCCTTAATTTCCTATGGAAATACATGTAATTAACTTTATTTGCTTATAAATAGGAATGTAAAGCAACGGGAGAGGGGATTGGAGTATTAATCAAAGAAAAAAGCCACCAATATAACTTTTTCAAGAATTCTTCTTCTTTCAATTTTTAAGAACAAACAATTGACGCCGTCTATGGGAAGAAGAAGAAAGAAAGAAATGGACAAATTAGCGAGTGCACAGGAGGATGAAGGAATGGAGGGAAATTCATCAGTGAATAGAGGAATGTTCGAAGAAAACATGAGGAGAATGCAGGAAGAAATGGAGTTTTTAAGAGAGCACAACTGGCGTGCAACTTTGGATACGGAAAGCTTGCGAGAGCAGTTGGCTATATTTCAAGGGCAATCAAGGCCGAAGAATATGGATACAGACCGTCAGGACACTAAATCTGAAAACTTTGATCATTTTTCAAACCATCGACCAGTGGAAGAGGTTAAAGAAGATCAGATAAAAGATTTAGAGTCCCGACTAGAGGAGTTGACTAAGAAGTTAGCAAATGTGCCAGGGATGATAAGTGTTACACCGCCGGTGATGGGGAATTATAATGATTCTCCGTTCAACGGTCGACTTGCTAACGTTCGAATTCCCAAAAGGTTCACTATACCAACAATCAAGACATATGATGGAACTACTGATCCAGATGAATTCGTGACACTATATAAATTCAAAATGCAGACCACATCAATACCTGAAGCGATCCGAGAGGCATGTATGTGCAAAAGTTTTGGGGCTTGCCTTGAAGGACCGGCCATGCAGTGGTTCATGCACTTGAAAGTGGGGACCATAGATTCATTCACCGAATTGCACCGATAGTTTTCTTCGCAATTCTCGAGGAGTCGATGCATTCCTAAGTTATCAGACGATCTGTATCAAATTGTGCAAAAGGAAGGGGAATCACTCCAAAAATATATAAAAAGGTTCAATGAAATGAAGGTTGCAATTCCAAACTGCTTGGAAGAAACAACCATGTCAGCTTTCAAAAAGGTCTTAAGCAGGAGTTTGAGTCTGTTTTGGAAATTGGTGAAGTATCCCTGTTCGACATACGCCGAAATCATGGCAAAAGTGGAAGAGGAAAACTTTGGAAGAAAGGACAAGGCGAAACAAGCGGTTTGACTAGAGATAAATGCTAACAAGTCGAATCAATTTCAACCGTATGTTCAACAAATGAAAGGAAAAATCAGCACAACAAGCGGCGTGACCAGCATTGAAGCTTTTTGATCTCAATGCGAGCCCAATGGTGGTGATCCAGGAGATGATGGCTCTGAGAGAGCAAGTAAAGTGGCCAACTAAAGTGTTAGCTAATGTCGGACGATAGATTCTAGAAAATTACTGTGCATTCCGCCAGGGTTACGGTCATAAAATAGTTGAGTGCCGTGATTTTTTGCGAGAGATTCAGAGGCTCCTTGAACGAGGTCATTTACATCACCTGAAAAGTGGAGCAAAAAGTAATACCTGGAAAAGGAGAAAAGGGAAAGTTGGAAAGGAGGCAAAATAAAGTGCAACTGGTGCGAATTGAGTGCCATTACCGGAAGAACCCAGGGTCGAGAAAAAACCCACATGATATCAGGAGGGCCACCGATGGTTGGAACTTCTCGAAACGCATACAAGCATTACAGAAGAGAGGCAAGAAATGTGGATTCAACACAGCCAACATGGATATCTAGGGAAGAAATAACTTTTGGGCCATCAGATCTAGAACGAGTAAAACACCCACATGATGATGCACTAGTAATAGAATTGCTAATCGCGAACTGTCGTGTGAGGAGGATTTTGGTGGATAGTGGGGCTTCCTTGAACTTGATATTTATGAAGGCCTTTAAAGGAGTGGGGATATATGAGAAAAATCTAAAGCCAAGTACGAGCCAATTGGTCGGGTTTAGTGGTGAACAACTTGTGTCGGTTGGGGAGTTATACCCGCCAGTCTACTCCGAGGGAATAAACTTGTCGGTTCGATTTCAGATAATCGATGCGGACTCTTCTTACAATGCAATAATGGGGCGACCGTGGATGCACGAGCTCCAGGCTGTTTCGTCATCTTTTCACCAGATGATAAAGTTTCCAACTCCTTGGGGGGTCCGATCAATTAAGGGGGAACAACACACAACTAGGGATTGCTACGCAGTAACATTGCGTATGATTGGAGCAGTGGAAGAGCAAGAAGAAATTGAGAAGATGACGTTCGATCAAGGAGATGATTCGAAATTCACTCTGGTTGGGAAAGATATTCCCCCAAGTTTTCAACAAAGGATGAAGCACTTTTTGTGTTCGAGACGTGATACCTTTGCTTTCGACCATTCTGAGATGCCAGAAATAAATCCCTTGATGATTTCACATCGGCTGAAGGTCGATCCATCATGCAAGCTAGTGCATAAAAAAAGAAGACGATTTGCAGCTGAAAAAAGAGTTGCAATTGCCGAAGAAGTCCAAATATTATTGGAAGTTGGCTTCATCAGGGAGGTCAAATACCGGGAGTCGTTGGCAAATGTTGTAGTTATCAAGAAAAAAGAATGGGAAAAATAGGGTCTGTGTGGATTACACAGACTTGAATAAGGCTTGCCCAAAAGACCCTTTCCCACTGTCTCATATCGATAGACTAGTAGACTCGACGGCGGGGCACGAAGTCATGTAATTTATGGATGCATTTTCTGGCTACAATCTAATCCGAATGTTTCCACTAGATGAGGAGAAAATGACGTACATGACGGACCAGGGCATTTACTGTTACAGGGTAATGCCATTTGAATTAAAGAATGCGGGGTCCACCTATCAGAGGTTAATGAACAAAATGTTCGCACCATTGATAGGTAATTCAATGGAGGTATACATTGATGACATGATCGTGAAGTCATCGAATATGGAGGAACACATTGGCCTCCTATCTAAGGCATTCAAAATCTTGGCAAGATTCAACATGAAGTTGAACCTAGGCAAGTGCCAATTTGGAGTGACATTAGAAAAAAATTCATGGGTTACGTGGTTAGCAGGCAAGGAATCAAAGCAGACCCACAACATATAAAGGTGATCCAAAGCTTGAAAGCTCCAAATTCGATTAAAGAATTATATAAAATGATAGGAAAGTTATCAGCATTAAGCAGATTTGTGGCAAGATATTTGGATCGAACTTCGAGATTCTTTAACTTGCTTAAAAAGGCTAGACGATTCGAAAGGACGCAAGAGTGTGAAGAATATTTTACACTGATCAAAGAGTACTTATATACCGCGCCAGTGATGGAAAAGCCACAAGTTGGGGAGGTATTGCAGCTCTATCTGGAAATATTAGAAAGAACGGTGAGTGCAGTACTAGTAAGAGAGGTGGAAAGATCACAACACCCAATATATTATGCAAGTTGAGCATTGCAGGCTGCGGAGACTTATTATTTAGCATTGGAGAAGTTGGTATTGGCCTTGGTAATGGCGTCGAGAAAGCTATGTCCATACTTCGAATCACATGAAGTAATAGTAGTGTCGAGCTTTCCAATCAGGAGTATACTGGAAAAACCTAATTTATCAGGTCGTATGATGAAGTGGGAGGTCGAACTTGGTGGTTATGGATTGAAATTCGAACCCCGTACCACGATAAAGTTGCAAATATTGGCTGAATTCATTGTTGAATACATACCAGAGCAACACTTTCAGGCATAAATTAAATCATCGATACCAAATTCTGTAATTGGATGTTGGAAGCTTCATACTGATAGTTCTAGCAATAAGAGAGGATTAGGAGCTGGAGTATACCTTGTGTCACCCCAAGGAACTATTTATCAAAGAGCTATACGGTTCGAGTTTAAAGCAACGAACAATGAAGCAGAATATGATGCTTTAATTACAGGAATACAACTAGCAGTCGAATTCAAAGTGAAAAACTTGCAATTCAAATCAAATTCACAGCTGATCGTGAATTAATTCTCTGGAAATTTTCAAGCAAGGGACAAACAAATGTAAGCTTATTGCAAAGAGGTCAAGGAGTTGGAGTCGAATTTCGAATCCATTCAAATCGACCATATTTTGAGAGAATGGAACGCAAAGGCCAACTCCCTGGCAAATCTTGCTGCATCATTGGGGTCGGAGGGACCACAATTGATTCCATTGACAATAGCTTTGTGGCCAGCAATCGAGGATTAGGATCATGATCGAGTGGAGGTATGCACAGTGATAAACTCTCAATCATGGACAGATCCGATCATACATTACTTAAAAGGAGAGATTATTGATCAGCATAGAATAAAAAAGAGTGGCTCAAACAGCGACAAGGTTCACATTAGTCAATGGCAATTTGTATGAAAGATCCTTCAAAGGACCATGGCTCAAGTGCGCAAGGGAACAAGATGTGATCCCAATATTAGCAGAAGTACATGCTGGGAGTTGCGGAAATCATTCGGGGCCAAGGACATTATCCCATCGAATCCTATCTTCGGGGTTCTACTGGCTAACTCTGAAAAAAGATGCAAGGGAATTCACCAGAAATTGCGAAAAATATCAAAGGCATTCAAATCTTAGCCATGCAAAGTCAGAATTTCTCCATGCTAACATCCCGGTGTGGCCGTTTCACAGATGGGGAATTGATATTATTGGAAAAATGCCTAAGGCTAAAGGGGGTAAGGAATACTCCGTTTTGGCAACCGATTTGTTTATTAAATAAATCGAAGCGGAACCACTATCCAAGATCAAGGACAGCGATATGATTAGTTTTGTCTGGAAGCACGTTGTTTGTAGATTCGGTCTACCACGAGAGATCATAACTGACAATGAGAGACAATTCACAAGCAAGAGATTCAGATATTATTGCAAGAACTTGGGAATTCGACTATTGTTCTCGACACCAAGGTATCCAGAAGCAAATGGCCTAGCCGAGTCAAATAACAAGACGATTCTAAACACATTGAAGAGAAAATTGGGGTCTTCTAAGTCTGCGTGGGTGGAAGAGTTTCCATTTGTCTTATGGTCGTATCGGACAACTCACCAAACGAGCACTGGAGAAAGACCATTTGCATTAGCCTATGGATCGGAAGCAATGACACCAGTCAAAGACTTCATCTAAGGCCGCGAGTCGAGAATTCTGATGTAATCACGAATCATGAAAAGCATTACAAATCATTGGAGTTGTTGGATGAAAGGAGGATTGAGTCAGCAGAGAAGATGAAGAGGAAACATATTGTAGTTGACCGTTGCCACAATAAATCAGTTTGATTGAGGACTCTGTGTGTTGGAGATTGGGTGTTAAGGCAAGTATTCCAAAACACACAAGAAGTGAATACTGGAAAGTTGGGGCCTACTTGGGAGGAACCTTACATTAAGTCAAAAGCAATAAGAAATGGAGCTTATCGACTTGCCACACTCGATGGAAGATCCGTACCGAACGCTTGGAACATAAAGTATTTGAAAAAGTTTTACTTTTGATGTAATTCATTTTCGAATAAGCTAACAGAGAATAAATTGGATGTTGCTTTAGAATCATTACCTGTTGAAATCACGAAAGTTACATCAACACAAAAAGAAATAAAGTTTTAGTGTTTTAAATCCACAAAAGTAAAGACCCAAGAGTTAAAGTACATCAGATCAAAAGGGGGGCGATTGGGGGGGGGGCTCCTCTCCTGTTTCTTGCTCGGATCCTCGCGATTCTTTGATATGTGCTCTTCCTCTTGGTCAGAGTCTTCTGAGCTTTCAAACGCACCTTCAACGACAGCGGGTTGGAGGAAACTCAAGTCGAGGTCAAGATATTTGGCGAGGACCGCTTCTCGAGCCCTTGCCGTGGCCATGTTTATCAAATCTTAAAATACTGGGCGTCCGAGTGGGCTATTCATCAACTCATACAAGTTCAACACTATTGCCTCATACTTCACTTTTTCAAGGTCCAGTTGAACTCAACGCGCCACATCTTGAACTGATTGAAGTCGTTGTTCTCGAATCACCAATTGGGAGGCTTGTGAATCACGAAAGCGCTTTTCGAATTGCAACCCCTACATGATGGCTTGCTTTTTCGGTGTTCAACTGCTCGACAAGTTCCTAAGTTGAGAAAAGCTTTATGGTCGCGACATTCAGTGCTCCGATGGCCTCATCCCTTTCACACTCAATTGCCTCGAACGACCTAGCAAGAGTGACTCGATCCTTCTTCTCCTCAGCATTCATCTTCACAATTGTTAGGATTTTTGTTAGAGAAATCCTTCCTTACTTTTTGTTGTTTTGGTGGGTCAAAGATTGTAAGCCATCTTAGTCAGCTTTTCTAGCTTCTACAGTTCTAAACTGTAATCCTTGTATAAGATCGAATTGAGTTGTAATAGCACTTAGGCTGAAGACTGAGCAAAGGAGAATGCTCGAGAACTGACTATCATCACGCCTAGACTTGACCTAAAATTGTGTTGGAGTACTCAGTTTAAGGTCCATCCATACTGACAAGGAAAAGTCAGTATGAGGGCTTTCCCGAACTGACTAAGGAGAATTCAGTTCAAGGGTTTTCCATACTGATAAAGAGAAATCAGTATGAGGGCGTTTTCCATACTGACTGTGAACAACCAGTATGAGGGTTTACCATACTGACCATGGGAAGTTAGTATGAGTGCTAAGTTGTACTGACTTTCAAGAGTCAGTATAAGAGCCTCTACCTTTAAAGAATGAGCATTTCAAAAGATATCGTAGCTCAGTCAGACTCAAACATTCAAATATGCCCATGTCAGTACGAGGTTATCCAAACTAGGATTCCTCGGGCTGAAAAGAAGTCTAACATAAAGTTAGTGTAACGTACACTGACGCTGCTGAGCAGAGTAGAAAGGAGACATAAGGCATGGGCTAAGATTGGACAATATAATCCATGTGTCTAACGTCTGGATTTATGAGTCTAACAGATAGAAATTCAAATTGCCAAAGGTCCTCCCCTATATAAAGACCTGCCCTCCCGACCTTAACAGGTTACCTGAACAGAATTCAAAATCTGATAGTCTTAAGAAGATAAAGGGAAATCTTTCAGGCCATCTCTTTGCCAAACTCTAAGAGTTTTCGTGTTTTCTAACACGAGACTTGAGTCTCCGGCTCACGTTACCCACCGTGCTAACTTCTCCTAGCACGAGGCTGAAGCTTTATGTTGAAGCTCTTCTTGGTGAATATATCTTTCTGAGACATATTCATAGCAGTCAGTTTCCCAGTCTGGGATTCTGATTCTCACGGGCGTATGCTAACCACCTGAGTTCTAGGAAGAACAAATAAACATCCAACCACCGGGAAGGAGGCTGCGGGGTGCATCCCCACTTCAACCTGAAGACTAAGTCTGCAAGGAGTTCCTAGGCGAGTGCCACAGTTGATCGGAGGACGGAGGTGCCAACGGACTGTGTATAGATCGTAAGGAGGCTTGTATCTACTTAGTAAATTATCCAGACTTTGGGTTTGAAGCGTGGATGTAGGATATTGAGATCCGAACCACTATAACTCCTGTGTGCTCTTTTACAGCTTTCTTTATTTACTGCTCTATTTTTCTGTTTCTCAAACTAACTTTAAAACCTTCAATACTTCTAAGTATTGAAGAGTATATATTATTAAACTGATTTAGCCGGGACAGGACTAAGCTTAAGTCTTCTAAACACACAAAACTGGTTATACTCTATTTTCATTGAACAAGTGCAACTATCATACTTACTTCCGTGGCATATCTTATACCTTCCGTTGCACAGTTTTACACTCTGATTTCGGGACCAATAACAGTATTGTAAAATATAGACCGTATCCCTTCCAGATTCTGGAGTTACATGAGTTAAGTCTAATCAAAGTAAAAAAAATAAAAAAATTTTGAGTTGAAAACAAACCTTCAAGTTGGCGTAAGAGAATTCGATAAACATTTTATGTGCCACCATCGAGGTCGACCAAGGAGGACCTTGCCATGCGATGCAAATGAAAGTCGAGAAGTCGCCCCCTCCGCTAGCAACTAGGCGATGATCCCTCATCACTCGTTTGATCTTTTCAAGATCTACATAAATTTGATAGAGTCTGGAACCGTATCGGTCGACTTCGTTGCGGCGTCACCCCCTTGAGTGAGATCGTAAATCTCCTTCTCCTCTAAAGTCGGACCTTTCTGGCATTCCATTTGATTCCTCCTCTGCCTGCGACTTTTGATATGTGCGTAAAATGACCTATTCTTCGATGTGTGAGTGTGCATGTTTGTGTCCATTTTATCCTCATATCATATGTTTTTGTTGTTCTTTCGTTGTGTTTTCATGTTTTTGTGTTTGGAATGTTGTAGGATGAGTTTTGAGCATAAAAGAGCATTTTTGGTGGAGTTTTGGAAGCAAATTGCACGAGTTTGGAGTTTGGAGGTGTCGACCGACTGAGCTGAGCAGGCTCGGTCGAGCCATGCTGTTCAGAGGCTTCGACCGGCCAAGCAGAGCAGGACCGACCGAGCCAAGCCGAACAGAGAGCTTGACCGGCCAAGCTGAGCAGGCTCGACCGAGCCTTGCCATCAGAGAGCAGACTCGATCAAGCCATTTCCGACCAGGCAAGCCAAAGAAGGTCTCCCAGCAATTTGGTGGTTTCCAGCCATCCCGGGCGAGCCAACCTTGGCCCGGGCGAGCCGAGTCCCTGTTTACTTGTTATAAAAGGGGAAAAACGATTATTTTTGGAACTTTTGTCAAATCTAAAGGGAAATTACCTAAATTCTCTCTACGGTTCCCTCTACCTTTTCCTTCCAAACCTCACCCAAGGGTATCAAGGAGCTTATTCATCATCCTTGGAGAAGAATTGAAGATCCAAGGGGGTAGATCAAGACCAATCAAATCCAATTGGGGAAGATTTCACTTTCTACTTATCAATTGTAATGGATTTATTTGATTTCAACATTGTATTGTTACAATTGAGAGGTATGTTGTTCTAATTCAATTTGGATGTTGATTTGAACAAGGATGTATGAAGATTAGGTTCGATAATTGTTTGTTTACATCTCTCTTTGTGATTGAAGCATGCTAGAGCTTGTTCCTATTCATCTAGATGTAGGTAATAGCCAGTCTAAGTGATATTTGACACAATCATTGCAGCCAACACACGGATAGGAATGTCATGAATAGCATGTCTTCATATGTATCTCGATCCAATCCCTGTGCGGAGGAAGTGCATAGGTCCATAATTTGCGAACTTTTAGGAGTGAGCTAGGGGTCAATAACGTGACCGTTTGAGATTTCTCATTTTATCTACGGTCAATTCACCGTGACAAGAGATTGACTATATTAGAGCAAATTGATCATCCATCTAGGGATTAAAATGTGTTTACATCAATGATTAAGCTAATTGGATTACATCTATGTTTATTTCAACATCCTATCTACCTTATTTGAGTATTTGCTGGTCTTGGTTTACCAAAGTGTGGATAGAATTGATTTGATTGATTGAGATTGAATGTTGATTTTTGGTTCAATTCATTGCCTTGTCATATGTTGTTAGCATAGGTTTAAATTGATTGCCTAGTTTGATAGAAATCACTCAACGATTTTATTTTGCCTAGCTATTAGACTTTGCTATAGTATCCCGGTAATCTAGTAGGCGAAGGGAAGAAGGACCTGGATTGATAATTAAACCTTGAGTGTGCAGTGAGAATTTGTATGAGTTTTTTTTGTGCATCAAGTTTTTGGCGCCGTTGCCGGGGAATTCAATTAGTAGGTTGCTAGATATTGGGGGAAAAGTGAAGCTAGTAGGCTAGGTGTTTGTGTTTTTGTTTGTGTGAATAATTTTTTTGCTTGTTTTTGTTTTTTGTTGGTACTTTGAGTTTGTTGGATTCTTGTAGGTGTAAAATGGAAAATAATCGTGGAATTAACACGGAGAGATTGTATAATTTGCAAAGACAAATGGAGGAAATGAAGGCCAAAATGATAGAGAGACAAAGGCCAGGAAGGGTGATCCGAAGTGTGTATGAGAACATGTGGGATGGTGATTGCCAATGGTCGAACAATGCAAGAGAATACCGTGCAAGAAATCTGTAAAAGAGACTAGTGAAGATGATTGGTTGAAAAGTCAAATGGATTTAATGCAAGAACAACTTAGGTTGTTAAG
The DNA here is from genome assembly GCA_026898455.1 of Plectranthus barbatus. Taxonomy (NCBI): domain Eukaryota; kingdom Viridiplantae; phylum Streptophyta; class Magnoliopsida; order Lamiales; family Lamiaceae; genus Plectranthus; species Plectranthus barbatus. The sequence goes on from JAPKLW010000322.1 coordinate 112,561, forward strand.
GAGTTCAAATAGGAAAAGTGAGGATGTCAAGGAAAGAAAATGTGAGGTGAATGAGGAGATATTTGAGGACACTCCAAAGCACGAATCAATCATTGCCAAGCCAAGGAGTGAAACAAAGCAAGAGGAGAAACCTTGGCAAGTAGAACTCAAAGAAGAGAAGATAGTGGTGTTGCAAGGATAAGAATCAAAGAAAGAAGGTAAAAAATTATCTCAAGAAGAGGAAGACGATGAAGGCACCGAGGAGGAGTTGCATGTCATTGAAAGTAAGAAGAATGGTGCTCTTCAGATACCTTCACTTGAGGAATTGCAAAAAGTCCCGGCCTTGATTGAACAAGATGAGGAAGAGCAAAATGATAAGGAAATTATTTCGGGGGGTCCAAGTGATGATATGGTGCTTATCTTTCCTTCATTAGTGATAGACAAGAGGGATAAGGAGGTGATTTTAGGAGAGATAGTGGATGAATCATATGCTTTGATCGGGAAAGAAAATGATGAGAAGTTGACGATTAATCCAAATGAGGGACAAGTCGAGACTTATATAATTTGGATACATTTGGATGAGGACTCGAAGATCAAATCAAAGAAGGAATCACCACCTTTCGTAGTCGAGTTTGTCATGACATGCAATGTAACACCCTAATCCAATTAAGGTGTTAACATAATATATAAGTGAAATACAAATCAATATTTTATATAAATCAGCGAAAATATAAAATACATTTTAATTTACGCAAAAGGCGGAAGCTAATGCTTTAAATAGAAAAATAACTTGATAGGTCATTCGATCATCCACGCGTCTCCGACTTCATCATTCTAACATTATTCACCTGAAATGTTAATATGAA
>JAPKLW010000322.1:113415-123690 GCA_026898455.1 Plectranthus barbatus
GAATATACGTGCAATATTATGTTTAAAAGCTTCAATACTAAGTTTTTTCATATAGCTTTGATGAGTCACTACCTACTTTTCATGCAACCTATACTATTATTAGCAATATATTTTCTTATCCTATTTTCATTCATTAACATTATTGATATTATTATGTTCCATTTTCGTTAAACACTATTATTATTATTATTATTATTATTATTATTATTATGATTATAAATGAAATGCATTTATATGAGATTATTATTTAAATACATAATTAATTTATAAGTATTTTAATTTAAAGTATTAATAAGATATATACGACCCAATTTGGACTAATAAAATCTTAAAAAATAATTTAATATTTAGTTTGGAAACGGGCTGTGACATGCAACCCTTCTTGGAAGGATGAGAGGGGTGCAAGGAAGATCTCTCTTGACAAATTGCTTCAAAGCAAATGCCGAACAAGGGAGAAAGGTATTTTGAAAATACATAAGATTTTTGACAATGGGTGATGAGGTAAGGTCGTCTAGCTACCGACGTTAAGGAAGCGCTTGTTGGGAGGCAACCCAATCAATTTTCTTTCTTTTGTTTAATTGCTTTTAGTTGTTGTGATTTTGAATAATTGATTAGTTTGTTGGTCTTGTGTTTGTAGGGAGGAACTACGAGATCAAGAGGAGTGACGATGCACCGTCCACCGTTTTCGCAAACTTAGTCTCACTTGACTAAGTTTGGGGGGATGTGCCGGTAGCCGGTGCCTTGGTTTATTCCTCTTCTCTCTTCCTTTATCCTAGTTTGCTTTAGTTTAGTTTAGTTATTGGATATTATCCCTTTATTGGATTTGATTCGATTTGGTTGTACCTATATTGATATTCTACCTTGGATGAATGTTTTGGGCTATGCTCATCTTGATGATATGTATAGATATTTTCATGGGTTTGAGTTTGTTGAACATTGGTTTTGATGGTATGTTTGGTGGAGCTAGTGGAAAAAGGATTTATGTGTATAGATTTTGGATAGTGGAAAGATGGTGGAAAGAGGTTTTGTAAGTGAATTTGGTTTAGGATTGTTTGATTGTGATTGTGGATAGAATCATTAATGAGTTGGCATGATTGAATACTTCCTATTATGTATGGTTTGTGGTTTCGATTAATGGATGGATTTGAATGGTTGTACTGGTGGATAATGTTTTATATGTCTTGATATTTGGTTTGTGGAAAGTTTGGTGGATATGAGAGCTTTATTGGCTTGTTTTATGCTCAATAGTTTGGTGGTGTTTTTGTTGATGTGAGTAGGTACCAATAAGGTCTTGGAGAAGCGGTTCGATCGTGGCTTTCTATCGTTTCTCTTGCCAATTAGTTGCATTGCATTTAGATTATTGTTAGATTGTTGTATGCATGTAGATTGTTTTAAGGTTTTTGTGTGCTTGTGTGTGTGTGATGAACCCGAACTAGACTTGAGGTTTGAATCATGATTTACTTGGTGAAGTTGGATGTTTATCTCAACTAATGATAGGGCGAAATCTAGTTGTTGAAGCATATCTTAAGTTTAACTTTTGAATTGCTGAGTTTTGTGTTTAGTTAATGCATTGGACTTGACAAAAAGCTGTGAGGTTTGAGCTATGATATTTTCATATCTATATCGATTGTGAGTGTCAAGATTGAGAGTACAAAATCTAGAACATGCATCCGTTCTCTATCTGTTGGCATGAGTGTGTAACTAGAAAATGATCTTAGGCCATCGATTCTTAGTCCTACCTTTCACACCGGGAGTATAAGGTGGTTGTTATTATTAATTTGCCTTTCGTATCTTTGACCCCCATGATTGAGCTATATTGGTGAATCTTCTTTGATATGATTAGGACCAAGTTGGGGGGAAATAGTGTATGAGGGTGAATACGGTGATGAGAGTTGGGTTGGGAATTGATTTGATTTATATTGATGGGAAATGTTGAGGCATGAAAGATATGAAATAAAGGATTGGTTTGAATCCTAGAAAATGTGGCACCAACGAAATTTTTGGTGCAAGTGTTTGAAAAAGAAAAAAACAAAAGGCACCGACAAAATGAATGAATGATGGTGCAATTGAAAAATTATGAATAAGAAGATGAAAAAGAAAAGAAAAAAAAAGGTGTTGTGAAATGAATAAGCCTCGAGGTTTGAAGTGGTTCGAAGAGAACAAGTTTGGGAGGTTTTGGGAAATTGAGAAGTTTAGTCACTTTGGCCCAAAACCACCCACCTTTTAGATATCCACGCTACAACCCGTGAAAAGACCTTTTTGATTCTAGAAACTAACTCGTTGTAGTATAGTGGTGAGAATGGATGCAAGCCTATGGAAATCAAGCTCGATATTTTGTGATTGAGTGAATCTCATCGTCCCTAAACACGTGAGAGAGTGCTTTTGTTTCTTGTATCCATTTTTGATGAGTGGTTCATGTCCTTAGCATTAACCTTGTCACAAAATTAGGTGATAAACTCTTTTTACTTGAACATGCTAAGATAATCTTGATGAGCTATGAGGTATTGCACGAGGTAGATTAACGGCTTTACATTGTTTTGATTGAGGACAATCAAAGGTTCAAGTTTGGGGGATTATGATATGTGCATAAAATGACCTATTTTTCGATGTGTGAGCGTGCATGTTTGTGTCCATTTTACCCTCATATCATATGTTTTTGTTGTTCTTTTGTTGTGTTTTCGTGTTTTTGTGTTTGGAATGTTGTAGGATGAGTTTTGAGCATAAAAGAGCATTTTTGGTGGAGTTTTGGAGGCAAATTGCACGAGTTGGTGTTTGGAGGTGTCGACCGGCCGAGCTGAGCAGGCTCGGCTGAGCCATGCTGTTCAGAGGCTTCGACTGGCCGAGCTAAGCCGGACATAGAGCTCGACCGGCCGAGCTGAGCAGGCTCGATCGAGCCATTTCCGACCGAGCGAGCCAGAGCGGGTCTCCCAGCAATTTGGCATTTTCGAGCTATCCCGGGCGAGCCAATCTTGGCCCGGGCGAGCCGAGGCCCTGTTTGCTTGTTATAAAAGGGGGAAAATGGTTATTTTGGGAACTTTTGTCAAATCTAAAGGGAAATTACCTAAATTCTCTCTACGATTCCCTCTACCTTTTCCTTCTAAACCTCACCCAAGGGTATCAAGGAGCTTATTCATCATCGTTGGAGGAGAATTGAAGATCCAAGGGGGTAGATCAAGACCAATCAAATCCAATTGGGGAAGATTTCACTTTCTACTTATCAATTGTAATGGATTTATTTGATTTCAACATTGTATTGTTACAATTGAGAGGTATGTTGTTCTAATTAAATTTGGATGTTGATTTAAACAAGGATGTATGAACATTAGATTTGATAATTGTTTGTTTACCTCCCTCTTTGTGATTGAAGCATGCTAGAGCTTGTTCCTATTCATCTAGATGTAGGTAATAGCAAGTCTAGGTGATATTTGACACAATCATTGCAGCCAACACGCGGATAGGCGTGTCGTGAATAGCATTTGTTCATATGTATCTCGATCCAATCCCTGTGTGGAGGAAGTGCATAGGTCCATAATTTGCAAGCTTTTAGGAGTAAGTTAGGGGTCAATAACGTGACTGTTTGAGATTTCTAATTTCATCTACGGTTAATTCGCCGTGACAAGGGATTTACTATATTAGAGCGAATTGATCATCCATCTAGGGATTAAAATGTGTTTACATCAATGATTAAGCTTATTGGATTACATCTATGTTTATTTCAACATCCTATTTACCTCATTTGAGTATTTGCTTGTCTTAGTTTACCAAAGTGTGGATAGAATTGATTTGATTGATTGAATGTTGATTTTTTGTTTAATTCATTGCCTTGTTATATGTTGTTAGCATAGGTTTAAATTGATTGCCTAGTTATATATAAATCACTCAACAATTTTATTTTGCCTAGCTATTAGACTTTGCTATAGTATCCTGGTAATCTAGCAGGCGAAGGGAAGAAGGACCTGGATTGATAATTAAACCTTGAGTGTGCAGTGAGAATTTGTATGCGATCCGAGACCAAGGTCATGGCAGATAAGCAAAGTACCCATAAGATGTCTCCACGCCATGGGGGCTAATTGGATGGGAGCGAAATTATAATGTTCAAGTACAGAAACAAAGAAAGGATGCAAAGGTTATCTAACTCCATATTGAAAAACACGAATGGAAAAAGCTATATACCCAGATGGTGGCCGATGAGGACATTGATCTGGAAGAGGAACAATAGGCCTAAGACGAAATGAAAGGTAGTAGCGATAAAAATAACCCCTAAGAAGATCAAAATCTAGATTTGATTGAGACTCAACTAAAGAGCATTTAAAAGTCTCGTCTTACTTATTTGGAAACACCCCCGGAGCAGGGTCTTTATTCGCCGAAGAGTGGGGGTGGGGACTGAACGACGGAAGTTGAAGAAGTTGAAGCACTTTTGATTTCATATTCCTCAGCCATTAAACGAGTTTCACAAATTAATTGCAAGGGCAAAGTTTACTTACCGCAAAAATAGCAGCACAAGGCTCAAGATGTTGAGAATCATTTGAAAATTGAGAGGCGGTGTTCTGGCAAAATCCCGTTAAATCGCCGAGAAAACCTACGAAGAAGGAAGTGAATAGTTCAATGAATTTGAAAATAGGGATATAAGATGCATCTAAGGTAATGCAACGTAAATCACGCATCGTTTCACCGTTGACAAACCATTGAACGACATGTGTCCTGAATCGGCAAAAATTTGAATGACCCGGCCTAGGAAAGCCACAGCCCGAGATTAAGGATTTGATCAATGAAATGGTTTCAAATCGTGAAACTCGATCGCATCGCTACGCCAAGAGCTTGCTGCACATTGCGAGCATCGCTCCGAGACTATTGACTAAGCATCGCTCTGAGATTACATATCGATTGAGCTCGAGTCACTCTGAGATTACATCTCTATTGTGCTCGAATTCCTCCGAGATTACAACTCGAATCACTTCAAGATTTCATCTTGACTGGACATTTCTCCGAGATTACATAGATTACATCTCGATTGAGCTCAAATTGCTCCGAGATTACATCTCGATTGAGCTCGAACCACTCCAAGATTTCATCTTGACTAAGAATCGCTCCGATATTACATCTCGATTGAGCTCAAATCGCTCTGAGATTACGTCTCGATTGAGCTCAAATTGCTCCAAGATTTCATCTTGACTTAGCATCGCTCTAAGATTACATCTCAATTGAGCTCAAACCGCTCCAAGATTTCATCTTGTCTGAGCATCGCTTCGAGATTACGTCTCAATTGAACTTGAACCGCTCCAAAATTTCATCTTGATTGAGCACACTTTGAGATTACATCTTGATTGAGCTCGAATCGCTTCGAGATTACATCTCGATTGAGTTTGAATATTTTCATGATTTCATCTTGATAGAGCCACATCACTCTAAGATTACATCTCGATTCGCTCCAAGGTTTCACTTCGATTGATCAGTGCTCCAAGTCATAGTCAAACAATCTTAAACTTACACCTCGAATGAGCAATACAAAAGGAAGTCCATTAAAACAAGGCTTCAGCTTCATTAGAATATCCGACTTTATTCCAATGAAGCTGGGGATTGTTGTTGTGCCCAAGAAATTAATTATAATTTCTTATAAATATATATATCAAAGTGTACAAAATTACCCAAGGAAGAAGGGTCAACGCGTCAAACTAGTGAATTAATTCACGGAAGATGTCGAACGGGTAAACGGTCGAATCACATCAATGCTTCTGGAACGGCTTCTTGAGGCTTCATTCGGGTAAAGTCATAGATTATAATTGTGGAATAATAAATACTTTCGTGTTAGGTGATGGTGGATTGCCTGCTATCCAAATTGAGATAATTTATTAAAGAGACCTACACTATCCCAATCGAGGGATAATAGGTGTAGTTAACTGGGATGCAATCCCTTTGCTCTGCCAGATACTGTAAAACCCCATCACTTAAGATATACCATTATGAATGAACCATAATGTTTTTCGGTCTTGTTTAACTTATTCTCTACCTTAGTCTTGAACGCTCTTGATTAAAGCAAGAGACTAAGACTTGTAGTGAACTAGATAAACATATCCAAATCTTAAGTGATTACAGTATCAATGCCTGTTAAGGCAACTGCGGAAGTAGACTCAAACCAGCAAACCAGAGCAAACACGAAATAACTTATAGAGATACAATCGCCTATTTTTTGCCTTGTTACCATCTTATACCTCTAAGTAGTTGCCATAAGTACCATTCTTAGGAATACCTGGAATGAATCCATAATTCCATGAATTGCTTAAAACTACTTAGACTGAGGTAACCTATCTCTATAGAGAATCTTTTAAATTATACCTTAGAACACTGATAGTTTATGTAATCAAGTAACGAAGAGATAACCATCTATGATAGAAAACACTGTTATTCATTCATGATAGATAAACTCTATGGAACAAGTGATAATCCATTACAATAGATGAAAGATATGTTTATCAAAACCAAAACAAAATCTCTTAAAAACTTGAATTAAAACAGAGATTTTAATATAAACTTAAAGTAAAATCTCCATCAGCTGAAGTAGCAACTTCCAGCATCAATATTGGAGATGGCAATCCCGCCATCTTCAAGCCTTAAGCTTGATTCTCTGTAAAGTGCAGCAAACACGATTAGTGACCTCAGTTACCACTACCCACTAAAGGGTAGAAAACCGATACTAAACATGTTTCAACATGCAATGCAAAAGATGACGTACCTTGTCCATTAGTAATCAAACTTGGACAATTTACTTTCCAGTGACCCTTCTTGCCACACTTGAAACACTTGTCCTTCTTGTTATCTTTCTTTCCTTTGTTCTCTCCTTTACTATTCTTCTTCTTCATGTCATTATGACACGATTTAGAAGAACTTTTAGCAAGAGATCTGGAATGAACTGATAAAGCAATACTACTCCCACTGCTTCCTTCATTCCTCTTTTCTTTTACATCACTCTTTCGACTCGGAAGCAAATCAGAGTGACTCACAGAAAAGACTGAAGAAGCTTCTGTTGATACAAGATCTTTGAGCAGACTGTGAACAGTATACTCACTCTTGTTTTTCTCAACAGAAATTCTGAAGTCATCAAATGACTTCGGTATCGTGTTGAGTATCAAGTCAATTTTGACACCATTGCCAATTTGACCACCCATTAATGTGTACTCATCTATGAGTTGGATGAGTGATTCCACATGTTCACGTACCGAACAGTTATGACCCATTTTTTGTCTTACAATACGCTTGATAAGACTAGATCTAGCATGTCCATCGAGTCCGCCATATGCTACGTCAAGATGTCGCATAATGTCACACGCAAACCATACATCACTATAATGAGGACGCAATGCATCTGACATACCAGCCAAGATATATTGTATGGCCATGCCATTCGACCACATCCACATGTGATACTGTGCACGCTCCTCATCTGAAGATGTACCAGTCGGCGAACTCGGACAGGGAGTTTGCAGAACAAACAAATGTCCAAATGAATCCAAGAGCTTGACAATGTCACTTTTCCATCCAGGAAAATTCGGACCAGTCAAAGAATTGTGTACGATTGAATTGATGAGCGATACAATGATAGACATATCTGAAAACAAACAAGCGAATTAAAATAAGCACATACTAAGAACAATTGAAACAAATATGCATAGAACCTTTAGATAAAACAATGCAATTTGCTTCCTCCAATTGCCCAAGCTAATTCACTGCAAGCTGCCCCAGCAGACGTTTACAAATAACGCTCAACCAGACCAAAATGATCCTTTAATTTCTTAACATGCCAGGTATCTTAAGCAAAATAAATTAATATTGGAGATCTCAAGACCATGTTCACCTATCCGGAGCAGGGACATCTCAAAAGAGTTATACTCCAGGCAACATCTAAGCCAAAGTAACCATAAGCCTAACTCCGGATGATAAAAGGCGATTTAGCATACGTACTCGACCCATACCGCATGCCCTTTACATCCTTTGTTATCCCACTTAGATTAATCTTAGAGACCAGTGAAAGTAGTCTCAATGCAAGCTGCCCCAGCAGACGTTTGCTCAGAGGCTCCCACTTCTCATCTTAAAATAAGTGTTTTATTTGGAAACCTCATCGCATTGGAACTGGTGAGGGACCTCTAACGCAAGCTGCCCAAGCAGACGTTTATGCTTCGAGATGCCCCACTTCCAATGAGAAGTCGTATTTGTGGAGGTCTAATGATTTTGGTTAGAAAAGAACCAAAATCCAGCTTAGTATTTTAATTCTAAAGGTTTCATGCGCACACATTATCTTATGTTCCCATAAATTATGTCACACCCTAAATTCCATCATAAATTAATATGATCCCGGAATTTATAGACATAATTTAAAACATAAAATAAATCACATAAGACATGCTCAAAAATAAAATTGCAACATGCTTATAACAGTAAATAATTAAAGCAAATAATCATGCTTCCTATTATTTACTAGTGCGCACATAATAAATCACATCAATACGAGAATAAATAAATAAACAAATCAATTCTCATGGCCCCTCAGATGCGATTACAACTGAAAATAATTAAATCTAACTATTACAAGATTTATTTTCAGTACAGATCTTCAAACTGAGCCTCCGTTGGACTAGAAATCTGATTTAAACTGCTTCAACAGCAATTGGGCTTCAAATTAGGGTTTCTGGCCCAACAGCAGCAAATCCCTAATTTTTCAGGACTGCGGGCCACCTCCGGGCTGAGAAGCCCGATTTTTGGCCCGGACGACATGGAAACCCTAGTTTCCACACTAGCCGCCACCTTCCTTGCAGCCCTCCGCCGCCGACACGTCCGGCCGCCGCCTGCGGTCGCCACCTGCCTCAGCCGCCATCGCCGGTCATAGAAGCCAACCCCGACGTCGCCGAAGCTGCTGAACGTGTTTGCGCGAACAAGGAAACAGCCGCAGCCCCTTCTGCGCTGTATCCACGTTGTCGTGCGCCACTGCGCACGGCCGCTGCCGTTCAACCACCATCGTGCACAGCCAGCCTGACACCACGACCGCCGTGCGCTTCCTCAGCCCTGTCTACACCGTGGAGTCAACGGCCGATGCAGACACGGACCGGAAATACGCGCAAGCAAGCAGCAAGCGCGCCGTGACACCGCTGCGAGCAGCAAAATCGCGCGCTGCCTGCACCTGCTACCCTCGACCAACGGCGAGCCGTCGACCTGCTCGCGCTGCCCACGCCAGACCAGCGTGCTCGCCAGAAGCGCGCGCGCAGCAGCTTTGAAGTGTGCGCGGCCCAGCCGCAGGGAGGAACCCTGCCGCTGCCACCCGCCGCCGATGCCGCCGTGGTCGCCGGCGCCGGCGCCGCAGCCGCCGGCGAGTCATGGTAGGTGAGGGGCTGAACCCTAGGCACTGGTTCTCCATGTCTATTCTTCGTCCTCTCTTCTCGTTCTTCTTCCGGATCCAATTCTCCCAAATTTTACAGATTTGAATAAAATAAAATACAAAAAATAGATCTAGATCTATTACATGATTTTCCTATCAAATCTAACCACGGATTTTATCGTGGTGAAAACAGATCCAAAAACGAGAAAGCCACGAGAACCAAAACATCCACGACAATTTAAATCCATCCATGAACATACATATTCATTTAATTTCAATTTATCCAAGATAGAGCCTAAGAACATGAACCTGACTCTGATACCAATTGTAGGGTTTGAGTCTACGATGGACAACACGAGTTGCCATTAATGAATTTCTTGCCAAGGATCGTTCTTAGGATACCAGGAATAAATTTTGATTAAATAAATCATGCGATCCTATGCATGCTCCTACAATATTAATTGCAGAGGATGGATTTAGAGAATACCTGATTTCACCGTTTGATCTACAGATCTAGATCGGAGCCAACAATGATGAAATAGCCTTAGATCTGAGATAGAACGCCGGTGATGGACAGTGGTTCCTACAGATCTGATCTTCTGATCTGTTCCCTTGCTCCTTGGAAATCTGGTGAGGATTATCTACCAAGTTGAATCCGAGATCTGGAGGAATCGATCAATTCCTCCCACAGATAGCCGCCGCCACTCTCTCTCAATTATACTGAAAAACCCTAGTTTTCACAACTTAATGATCTGATAGAGAGAAGGCCTATATATAGTGCTAGGGTTTTGAGAAACCCTAACCCTAATGGGCTGTGAGCAATTAATGGGCCAGACCAGGGATCAGATGCAAATAATAAAGTGGGCCCTCTTTATTAATTAATCCTTCCTTGTTCAACCCAGAACATAATT
>JAPKLW010000322.1:124090-137603 GCA_026898455.1 Plectranthus barbatus
TGTCAATGAGAATGGCACATCCCACTGTTGATCCCATCAATACATAATCTTGTACCGACACATCAAGTAGCTAGGATGAGCCCACTTATGAATCGATGTGCCGCAGCTTAGACCGACAGCCTATCCAGGGACCATCTCAGCTGTGATACTGTTTATATCTCGCTAGGTCAAACGATTCATATGATCCTCTGTGATCTCCTACACACCATATGATCATCCCTATAGGCGAGATAATAGGATATTATGGTTCGTTGTATGTTTGTTCTATCAGACAGCGAGTATTGTTGCGGCAACATATATGAAGACCAGTGTACAAAACACTTAATCATATATGCTTTCAGTATATAATCCCAACAGCTACTTCACGACTATCCTCCGATACTCCGAACTTCTCAGGTATAGCTCTGGCTGAGTCAAGGGCGCACCTTCGTCAAACTTGCCTTTACTACTTTTGGAAGATTTATAGTTCCTTCCGAACTTTCCTCAGGTTGTGGCTAGATGCCCGTCTTAATAAATTCCTTTTCGGTGAATTCATTGTCGGATGCTTCCAATAAAGGAAGGCATCCCAATGATTGGAGATTCTTGAGTAAAGTCAAAAATCTCTTCAAGTGAGTGTCAGATATTCAATGGGGACACTCTGGTTGTTGAAGGCTTTGAATGGATTTCAATTGTAGCTTTCAACTGACTGCTCTCAAGCTTTTTGCTTTTGTCTTAGGAATCTCTCAAGTGTGAGTTAGTGAATATGAATGAGCAGTAGTCTTTTCTCCCTTATGACTTGTTTTTTATACCTGGAGATTCAAAACTTGAATCTCCATGTCCTTTAGACACAAAGGATCTTTCGTCCAAAAGTGGATAGACTTTCACCAACTTTTCTGACTTCGTACAGGCTTTCCGACCTACTTCTGACAGGTCTAGTCCTCGCGCATTGGTTGGTCAGAACGATTGGTGTAGCAGCCGTTTTGTTGTTTTCTCTTTGCTGAGCTTTTCTGGAACGGTCTGCTAGCTTTCTTTAGCACTCTGCTAGATGAACTTCTGTCTTCGCAGCAGTTGCTCTTCGGATTCCTTCGACTCTGGATTGCTAATGCCTTTAGCGATCTGCAAATGTGTTAGCAAATGCTGATTCCTCAGCAATATACTACCACTTGCCTTCTTTCTTCTTTAGCATTCTCTAGTGTTTGCTGGAACTGCTTCTAGCAACCTATTCTATTACAACTCAATATTCACCCTATACAGGACATTACAAGAGTTGCTAGACTATGCTAGAGTTCAGCAATGATCAACCAACTACTAAGGTTTGATCTAACAAAACCTTTTACAATATAGTCCTAAGGGAGATTCCGGGATAATTTCCCAACAATTTCCCCCTTTTTGGTGCGATCAAAGCTTACTAATGATTGCTGAAACTTAGCAGAGAAAAATTCTGAGTTAAACAGAAAATTGCTAGACAAACTATCTCAGAATCTTACTATCTTTAAAGTTCCCCCTCAAAATATGCTGGGAAATAATCTTGCTTAACACAAGTAAATGCTGCAAAGGTAATATGCTAGAAATCCTAGCACCCACAGAATCAGCAGACATTTACCAACCAGTCAACAACCAACAAAAGTACAGCATCCACATTCAAATTTGTTGAATACACGATAAGTGCATTTCAACTAATGTACGCACACAGAAAATCAGAAGTGGACAATGAGATTTTGTCACGAATTTGATGATTTCATATATGATTTTGAAAATACGGGTACAATGAAATCACTCAGAAACAGCAAAAAAAATAGAATCAGGACAAAATATGAGCTAAAGAAAACGATGACCTTAACTCTGGGCATCAGGTGGAGGTTTTGGCTTTTCAAGGGAATCGATACTTTTCATTTTCAAGGCCAAGAGTTTCTCCATACGTGCTTGATGGTCCGCTCTCTATTTTGCTTCTATCTCCATCCTCTTCTCCAGCATGGCCTGAAGGAATTCCCTTTCTTTCTGCACGAGCTCTGCTTCTTGTGCTTTTATCCTTGCCTGCTCAGCAATCCTTTGTTCTTCCCCCTCTTTGATCGCATCAAATACAGAGGCGGAAAAGGATTTGTGCTCATCAAGATCCACTTTAAGAGTTACCACACTTGTCTGTACCGTAGAGACGTGTTGGGAAAATTTTCCTGAACTGTCCTTAGGAGTACAATGTAAAAGGTTTTGTTGGATCAAACCTTAGTAGATGGTCGATCATTGCTGAACCTTAGCATAGCTTAGCAACTTATGTAATGTCCTTTATAAGGTAAACATCGAGTTGTAATAGAATAGGTTGCTTGGAAGAAGCTCAGCAAACATCAGAAGAGCTAAAAGGGAAAGAAAGCTAGTGATAGCAGAATGCTGAGGAGTCAGCATTTGATAAACACGTCACTGACTGCTAAAGGTGTTTGCAATCCGAAGTCAGAGTAGCAGAAGAGCATTTGCTGCACATCAAGTCCAGTAGTATGCTGAAAGACATCCAGCATCCCGTTCCAGTAGAGGCACAACAAAGCAAATCTGAACAAATGCTACACCGCCATTCTGACCAACACGCGAAGATTAGACCTGTCAGAAGTAGAACGGAAAAGCCTGCATGGAGACAGAAAAGTTGGTATAAAGCTACCTTCATTTAAGTAGAAAGATCCGTTGTGTCTAAACAGATCTGCCGACTCAAACTTCGATAAAACAACTATAAAAGGCAAGTCAAAGGAAGATGCAGGAGCTGCTCACTCTCTAACACAAATTCACGTACGAAAGATTCCAAAAAGAGACAAAAAGTACTAAGAGAAGTTCAGTTAAAAGGCATAATACAGAGATATCGAAAAGCCTTCAACATCTTGAGTGTCTCACTACATAACTGACACTCATCTAAGAGATTCTTGAATTGATTCGAGAATCTTCAATCATTGGGATCACTTTCCTTACAGAAAGTATCCAGCAGTCAATTTCTCATGAAGGAATTGATCAGCACGTGCACTGAAGCCGAAAACAAACGACAGTTCGGAAGGAACTCTAAACTCTTCCACAGGTGGTAAAAGCGAGTTTTACAAATGTGCGCCCTTGACTCAGCCAGAGCCACACCTGAAAGGTTCGGAGTATCGAAAGATAGCCGTGGAGCAGACAGTCCTATCGTCAGCTGATTGCTTTACAGGAAAGGCAACTCTTTGTATACCGTATACTTTCTTAGTGAAATTCTTAGCGTTTCGGCTAAGGAGTGGACGTAGATCATTTGGTCGAACCTCTATAAATCTTGTGTTCTCTTGCTGATTACTGTTCTATTACTTTTGAGCTACGCCAATTTAACCTAGCAACGGAGTTGCTAGAGTATAACTACAAAAAGTAACTTATGCAAACTTGAAGCAAAAACCCTAAGTTAAGAATAACTACTTACAAGTAAACACAAATTTTATTCTGCTGCATTTCGTGTGTATATCTTATTGTTACCATGATGACTCTGATCTCGGGGACCAACAAGTGGTATCAGAGCAGGAGGTTGAAAAACTGACTGCTTCTGAGTCGCTTAGGACCTAGATCCTAGTTTTTCCTTGCGTTTCTTGTATTTGTGTCTTACATAGCTCAGGTAAAGGCGAAAAGAATCAAAATGACGAATCACGCTCTTCCAAAGTACAACAAGGATGACTTTGAAACATGGAAAAAGAAGGCCATGATCCAGTTGCAGAGCATTCATCCGGAGATGAGGGACATTCTCACGATTGGTCCTATAGAGATCATGAAGGTTAACACTGCACCCCCTGGACCCGCTGGTGGTCAACCCATACCTGAGATGGTGAAGAAACCCTACGAGGAATGGACTCTTGAAGACAAAAAGAGAGGTCAGCTGGAGTTTATCGCCATGAAACTAATCATGGATTGTCTACCTCCTCTGATGTCAGACAAAGCTCTAGACTACAACATAGCGAAAGAAATGTGGGAGTACGTCTGTGAAGTTTCTCAGGAGATGGAACAAATGAAGCGAAACAAACTACAAGTCGCTGTAGACAAGTACGAATCCTTCGCCATGGTTCCTGGTGAAACCATTCAGCTGATGGAAGAAAGATTCAACACTATCATAGGAGAACTCAAAAATGTCGGCAAGACATATGATAAAGGGGAAATGAACAACAAAATAATATCCAAGCTTTATCCCAGAAGTGATTGGTTTTTCAAGATGACAAGCTTAAGTGAAAAGGATCTGAGCAACATGTCCACCGCTGAAGTTTTCTCTGAATTAAAGGCACATGAATTCATTATTCAGCAGTCGAAGAAGAATGAAGCTGCTATAGCACATCCAAATGCAACGAATGCTGGGACTCAAGAAGACGTAGCATACTTCGTAAAAAAGGACGCAAACAAATGGAAATCTCCTAGGAAACCATTCTATAATCAGGAGAGATCAACACCAACAACGCCAACAAAGGAGACTCCATCAACTTCTAACTCAAACGGTGAAAACAAAAAGATAGACGAGTTGGAGGAGCAGATGAAGAAGATACAAAAAATGATTTTGGAAGCTAAGGCCGAAAAGGAAGCTAAAGCAACCTCGATACAACATCCCACTGAGAAAAAGATAAGGACATGCTTTGAATGATAATCTCCTGATCACTTGAAGCATGATTGTGCAAAAGTAAGTCCTGAAGAAAGAGAACGGTTGCGGCAAAGATTTGAAAAACGAGCAGACCAAGCTGTGACCAAGGCGTTGCTAACACGGACAAAAGTTCCAGATATTCCTGACAATGATGAGGAATATTATCCCACTGATGAGGAAGAGGAAGCCTTAATGGTCTTAATAGCAAGAATCGTTGATGATGATGAGCCATCTGCTAATGCTGAGCAGCCTTCAGAATCGGCCCTAGCAATCGACAATCAAGAGGTAACATCTATAGCTAACACTTCATGCTCAGCACACACATTTGAATCGGAGGATTCCTTCTTGGATTCTGAGGAAGATTATCTTACCAAGCTGTCTTTAGAACTTTCAAAGGTGTACACCTTGAAAAATGCTATCATAGAAGATAATTCTTCACTCAAACAAAAAGTCACAAGCCTGACCGACGAAGTCAAAAGACTAAGGTCCAATAGCAAAGAGTTATCGAGAATTAGAACTGAATTTTCTGAACTCTCTGAAAATCTAAAAAATCCTGAAAAAAAGAATCTAATTTTGAAAAACAAAGCCAATGAGAAGTGTGTCTGTGCGTATATGACTAGTCAGGATATCTTGAATAACTTGATAAGACAACAGAGACGTCACGGTGACCGATCTGGAATTGGGCACAATTGTCATGACAAAGATGAAACTTCGAGGCTAAAGAGAAATATCACTTTTGTTTCTGTCGGAAAAATATTTGGAAATAGTAAAGAGAAGGATACAATAGTTGCTGAATCATCAAACGCTAAGCAGATCGCTCAGCAGAATATCAAGCAGATTGCTGAACCCATGCAGAGTGTCAAGCACTATGCTAGATCTCAGCAAAAGGTCAAGCAGAATGTAAGATTTCAGCAGAGCATCACAAGAGATGCTGAATCTCAGTAAAGCTCTCAATTTAGGTCTGCTAAGCAGAACAATTCAACAAACTCAAGGACAAAGGCTGAGCATCAGGTTTCAAATGCCAGGAAGCCAAATCCTGTCCTTTCTCCGGGAAGACACATTGAACATCATTCAATGAAACCCCAATACTATCATTACACACCACATAGGAGAAACCCCAATACTATCATCAAAGGACGATGAAGGGAAAGGAACACAATGCACAACCACATACACGTGCACATCAAAAGGTTGAGAAGGTTAACAAAATGGATCTCAAGGAGAAAACCTTGAAGATTACCAAAATGTGGGTTCCAAAAGGAACAATGACTCAAGCTAATCCTTGAGGACCCGATTCGAAACGGGGACCTAAATCAACCTAATTGTTCTTGCAGGATCAGGATTCAAGTACGAAGACATCAGGCATGTCAAATGAGTGGATCCTAGACAGTGGTTGTTCTGCGCACATGACGGGAGACGAAGATTTTTTCTCAGATATTCAGAAATCTTATGGTCCATCTATCGTGTTCGGAGATAACATCAAAGGGAGAGTACTTGGCAGAGGATGTATAGAGCGCAATGGACTAAGGATTGTCAATGTGGCTCTTGTATCAAACCTCAAGCATAATTTACTCAGCATAAGTCAACTATGCGAAAACGGGTACACAATATCTTTTATTCATTCAGGTTATTCTATAGCGGGCAATGCTACAGGAGAAGTAAAACTTCGAGGAATCCGGAAAGGAGGACTTTATGTTGTCGATTGGCAAAGTGGTCAACAACATTCATGCTTTCTAGCACTAAGCAAAGAAGAAACCACATGGCTATGGCACAAAAGGTTAAATCATTTGAACTGTAAAACCATTAACCATATCGCCAGAAATGATCTAGTCGCAGGTCTACCTGATGACATCACATTTCGGAAGGAAGGTATGTGCAAAGCCTGTCAACAACGAAAGCAGACCAAAGCCTCATTCCACTCCAATCCAGAGAAAAATACCTCAAGCAGGATTCTTGAATTTATGCACATGGACCTATTCGGACCAATCACTCCTCCCTTTGTAAGTAAAAAGATATACACTTTAGTGGTAATTGATGACTATCCTAGGTACACATCGGTTCGTTTTCTTAAAGCCAAAGATGAGGTTAAGATCATCCTACCCAAGCTAATTCTTAAGGAGCAAAACAATAATGAAGTTACTGTGAAGAGGATCCGATCTGACAATGGAACCGAATTTTGCAATGGAATCCTCATGGATTTCTGCGCAGAAGCTGGTATAAATCATTAGAGGTCCATTGCTAGGACCCCGCAGCAGAATGGTCTAGCAGTGCGAAAGGAGGAATCGAACATTGAAAGAAGCAGTGCGATCTATGCTAGCCGATGCTGACTTACCTGCTAAATATTGGGGAGAAGCGGTTATGATAGCCTGCTATACGCAGAACAGGAGTTCCATTAACGGACAATTCAACAAGACTCCCTACGAAGTATACAACGATCGTAAGCCTAATTTATATTATCTACGTGCTTTTGGTGCAACATGTTATATTCATAATAACGGAAAGTCAAAACTTAACACTTTTTCACCTAAGTCAGATGAGGGTGTACTTCTTGGATATGGTCACCCTAATCATAAAGGTTATAGAGTGTTAAATAAGACTACTGGAATTGTGGAAATAACATGCAATGTTATTTTTGATGAATTTACTTTAGTGCGCAGAGCTGTAAAAGAGACGAGGGAAATCAATCATGAGACTGATGATGTCCATGGTCAATCAATTCTGAACTCCTTCAAGAACTTACGGATTGACCCGACTAAGTCTATGAATGATTGTGATCCAATCCAGACGCGCTCAGCTGGTGATCAAACCGCTGACCAGGCCAATGATGCCAATGATCATGCTGAGGCCAATCCTCAAAAGGATATCTTTAATCTGCTTGATGATTAAGATGAGGAGACTTCAAATTCTCCTACTGTTGCTGAAGAAGTAGATGCTGCTGAAGACCTGGGCACAGGAGGTGCTGAGTTACCAGCTGCTGAGATACCTGCTGAAGAAGAAGGTCCAGATCATGATGTTCCTATAGTAGAAGCTCCAGTTGCTGAAGGAATTTCTGCTACGGAAGAACAAATTACCAACATTCCAGATGCTGAGGATCAAGTGAATGATGTAGAGCATACTGATAATCGAGACGAAGAAGAAAATGCTGAAGAACCAATCAGACCAGCATGACTGCGTGCTCATTCTCTAGAAGATGTTCTTGGAGATATTAATGATCATGTTCTTACAAGACAAGGGTCCGCAATGTTTTCTTGCTACCTATCAAGTCAAGAACCAACTAAAATTTAGGATGCTCTGCACGATCCAAACTGGGTAAACGCTATGCAAGAGGAGCTTGCTGAATTCTCTCGCAATCATGTATGGGATCTGGTAGATAGACCAGAACATCAGAATGTTATAGGCACCAAATAGGTATTCAAGAACAAGAAGAACGAATCAGGTGTGGTGGTGAGGAATAAAGCACGTCTTGTAGCCAAAGGATACAAATAGTGTGAAGGCATTGACTATGATGAGACATTTGCTCTAGTAGCCAGATTGGAAGCAATAAGGTTATTCCTTGCTCATGCTGCACATCATGAATTCTCGGTCATGCAAATGGACGTGAAAAGTGCATTCCTCAATGGGAGCTCAAAGAAGAAGTCTATGTTGAGCAACCCCCAGGATTTGAGAATGGAAACCAAGTCTATAAGCTGAGAAGAGCTTTATATGGACTGAAGCAAGCACCACGGGCATGGTACGGAACTTTATCCAAGTTTCTGCTCGACAATGGTTTCAAAAAGGGAAGGATTGATCAAACACTCTTCCACATTAGAGACAAAGGAAACATCCTACTTGTGCAAATCTACGTTGATTATATCATTTTTGGCTCAAAGAATCAAGATCTATGTGAAAAATTTTCCAAGCTAATGATGAGCAACTTTCAAATGAGTATGATGGGAAAGATGTCCTACTTTCTTGGACTTCAAGTTCAACAATCAGATGAAGGAATTTTCATTCACCAAAGAAAATACACGCGAGATCTGATTGCTAAGTATTGTCCAGAGAAAACCAAGAGGTTAAGAATTCCCATCAGCAACGCATGCATAGCAGATCTCGAGAAAGAAGAAGAAGCAGTGAATCCTACTTTATATCGAGGGATCATCGGATCTCTGCTATATCTTACAGCCAACAGACCCGATATATCATATGCTGTGGGACTATGTGCTAGATATCAATCTCAACCGAACAAAACGCACCTAGATACAGCAAGGCGAATTATCAGATATTTGAAGTGCACAGAAGGCTTAGGAGTTTGGTATCCAAGAGCCGACAGTCTAACTCTGAGTGGTTATTCTGATTCTGATTTTGGAGGATGCAAAATTGATAGAAAAAGCACCGGCGGAACATGTCAATTCCTTGGAAATATGTTGATTAGCTGGTTCAGCAAAAAGCAGCACTCGGTAGCAACATCAACCACCGAAGCAGAGTATGTAGCGGCTGCTACTTGCTATCAGTGAATTCTGTGGATTCGACAACAACTTCAGGATTATGACATTTCTCCTGAATGTGTACCAATCTTCTATGATAACAACAGTGCTATGTGCATCACAAAGAATCCAGTACATCACTCCAGAACCAAACACATTGATATTCGACATCATTTTATCCGTGATCATCAAGAAAAGAAGGATATTGATATTCAGCGAATATGCACGGAGGATCAAATAGCAGACATCTTCACTAAACCTCTAGCAGAAACAAGATAAAAAGAATTATGCATCAAATTAGGCATGATGGAATTAGACATTGCTGCAGATGAATGAGATGCTACTTTCATTCTTTCTGGTTTTCGTGGATTTCCTTTTACTATCTTCAGCATATTATGAAGATCTTTACTAAATGAAGTTTGCTAAGACAGTAAGCAGATAGATTATATTTGCTCAGCAGAATATGAAAGAATAAAGATCGCATCTATTTTTTGTCTTGAAGAAATATCAAAGATCGTCATATTAATATATTCATCACTGAAAAGATGGATATACTTCGCAAAAGAGGAACTTCATTACAAAAGGCAGGACACTACATTATCAGTCTAAAGGATAACACAGATCTACTACGGGATTCATTTTTCTAAGAAGGGCGACACCGGCTTATAAGGATAGAAATCAGCTCCTTGAAGGTTGGATGGACCATCAGCAATCTCCGGAAAATACTTTTCCATCAACCAGCTGAGCTGCATTCCATTCTGCAGTGGCACAAATGGATGAATCTTGATGCCTTCCCAGACATTCTTGAAGAAAAATCCGGCCCAGTCCACGGAGGCAGCATCATCCATAGCCATCATCACCTGCCAAACAACCCTTGAGAAACAGAGGTCATAAGGCTCCTCTCCAAGAAGAATACCATGGGCAATGCGAAACATCACCCAGTATGAAGTCTGGAGACCAGAGGCTGGAATGTCAGGGCTGAACTCAAAACGAGGAGAATGATGCCACTTCTCCCATGCCAACCACTCTGGAGCCACCTCATCAGCAAGATAGTCATCCACAGATAATGGACCTCGAGAAAGCCCGAAATCTACTGCAAAAGTGTCAGGGGTCCAACGGACAAGCTTACCATGGAACACCCCGTAAATTGCGTTCGGCTCGACATGGCAATCACCAAGGAAATACCTCAACACTTCCTCCTGGAAACAATAAGGAGTGGCACATGCAAATTGAGAAAGACCCCCCACTGCAATGAAGACATGATCTTCACTGCCACATCACAATCATCTATATAATATCTATCCAGACCTGGCTCATCCAGAATTAGGTTGCGCCTGATATCTAAGGTTCTTGGAGGAGAATCCATAAGTGAAGAAGGGAACTTGATTTTCTTATGGAAAGAAAGGTTGAAATTATGAGTCAAGTGAGGATGGAATTTGAGATGTTCGGATAATCTCGAACGGAGGTATTTATAGAGGATTTGCCAATTATGATGTGAAAAAAGAGAAAAATATGTCTGAAGATCACAATGATTTGTCTCTTGTAAAAAGAAACGTTGCGAGTAAAGGAATCGACGTGTATGCATGGAGAGTCAAATCATTTCAGCAATATTAAGCAAGGAGCATTGAAAGGTTTGAGGACCTCATCATCATTACGATTTTCGAACAGAGTCTTCAGAGACTCAGCAGAACTTCGAAAGATGCTGACGAATCTCGTGCAAGGTTAGCAGATCATTTTGTGAATTTGGGTGCTGAGACCTACTACCATTTATCAGCATCCTTGGACGCCTGCTAGATCAGAAGCAACAACATATCCGGATTCGAGGCGGGATGACTCAAAATTCAAACTTGATGGGACTCGATAAGGCGTATTTAATGTACGCAAACGGCGGCATCAACTGAGGAGACGCCACGTCAGATGCACTTGAGTATTTCTTGGAGCATGGGAAGCCATATGGAAAGACGCGTTCTTTATGAACCGTTGATCTATCCCTTCTCAGAATTAATCTCAACCGTTAGATCTCACATTCAAAAGTTTAACCCTATTGTGCTCTGATCACTGTTCATTCTATCTCCTTCGAAATTCAGAGCAAAATTCCCAAATTCAAAATCTCTGAATTCTTCGAGATTACTCAAAATTCTTTCTCAAATACATGGCCTCCGATCCCAAAGCCTCATCATCTCATAAACCCACCTCCCTTAAACATCATCTGAAACCAGTGAATCCCGTATCTTCAATTTTCCACCAAATTCTGAAGAACCCCTGCATGCGCGACATGCACCAGGTTTCACCGGCATTATAAAGAAGGAAGATGTTGACGATTCAATATTATATGGTCAACTAGTTATGATGGCTCGAAAGAAAACTCAGAGCGGCCACACAAAGGAGCAAAAGAATTTAGCTCAAATCATGAAAGATCGCATATTGTACAAAAGTCTTGCTGCTGAACATATCCCAGATTGGATAATGGATATCCTTGACAGCAAACAGGTACTTCAATACTTATCCCTTGAACCCATGCATTTTCATCCGCATATGGTCTGTGAATTCTATGCAAGAGCAGTAATGAATAAGGATGGAAAATCTTTCAAAACCTGTGTTTATGGAAGCATCATCAATGTAAATGTCGATGTACTT
Source organism: Plectranthus barbatus (assembly GCA_026898455.1). Taxonomy (NCBI): domain Eukaryota; kingdom Viridiplantae; phylum Streptophyta; class Magnoliopsida; order Lamiales; family Lamiaceae; genus Plectranthus; species Plectranthus barbatus. The sequence continues at coordinate 135,776 of JAPKLW010000322.1, forward strand.
GCCAAGACATTTGGTCTTCAAAATGAGGGGGAACATATATCTCAATACAAAGTAGCAGATTATGATGAAATGGAACGGCGTTGGAATCTATGGAAGAAGCCTGGCCAATTGAAGGATAGGAAAGGTCAGCCAATTACCTTCAAGGTTGCCACCCCCATTAACGCCCTAAAAGATGAGTTTAAAACTCTTGCTGAATTGGTCATCAAGATGTTTCAATGTGATGCTGGATCATACTCTGAATTATCTGCTAAGAAGTACGCTGTCATGATGGCTCTCACGGACAGAGTGAAGGGCAATTGGGCAGAATTTTTCTTCTAACGATGGGCAGAACATGCCAAGAAGAATGATCACATGTCCATCGATGGAACATTCTCATCAAACATTAACTTCGGGTTGAAAATCAGCAAGTTTCTAGAGTTAGTCATGCACCCCACGAAGATTGATCAAGGTGTGAAGCTACTTCCCACTAATTTCATTCCAGCAACAAGGAAGGAAGCCAACCCTCTTGACTACAAGAAACCAAAGAAGTTGACCGACAAGTCTAATGTCGATAAGGATAAACCTACTTCAGATGAGGAAGTCGACGAAAGCTCACTTGGACACCAGGTGCTGCAGGCGGCATCACCTGTCACTGCTGAAGAAATAGCGGTATTGACTAAGAATGTTGAAACAGAGCAGTGCTTTCAGCAACTCGATGACATTGTAACCCTCGGTGATATACCTACCGAAAGGATAGAAGAGATTATGGAGAAGAAAGCAGTGGAACAGCCACCGCTCGTGATTGGTCAACTTGCCCTTCCAATTTCATCTGAACAACAAACAAGAGTTGTGCCAACAGAAAAGAGGAGACCTACTCGTCAACGGCTGTTCAAAACTGCTGAGCTTCAGGAAATTGAAGAAGCCAACAAGAAAGCGGTTGCTGATCAAGCTGCTGCTACTACCGAGAAAGAGATTGACCTACCCTTGTCCTCTAAAAGCTTTGAGGAACTTGTCAAAGGCATACGTGAAACTAAAAGGAAACGAGACGCTGTAAAGAAAGCACAGGAAACCAAAGCATACAGAAAGGAGATTGACCGGATTACATTTGAAGGAAGAGATTTGGACTTTGAACAAATCAAGCGATCTCATGATGAGCGATAGGCTCAGAAGAAGATGGTTAGTTCAACATCAAGCGAGGAAGCTGCTGACGAATTGAGCAGAGCAGCAAAGAAAGGAAAGACAACAGCAGATTCTATTCAGAAAGGAAAAGAGGTGGAGATCATTGTTGAAGTAATTCAACCTGTCAAAATAACACCAGAAGAAGACGGCATGACTGACGCGGAGATAGACACGATGATCCACTCTGGCGCCTTCATTATCAAGGAAGACTCTAAGGGCAAACAAGTTCAGATTCGTGAACCAACCAACGAATTTCATAAAGGTGATAGTTCAAAGAGGAACGTACCACACAAAGCAACAGATGTTATATCTCCCAAGGTTAAGGATATAGGATCGTCCGGAACCACAAAGGAAACTTGTAGACATCAACATGTCTGCTAACGAACCAACTGCTGAGGAGAATGTTACTGAATCTGAAAGGGAACCAGCTGCTGAGGAGACTGTTGCTGAATCTAAAAAAGAATTGCCTGCTTGATCACTGCTATTTCTAACAGATTAATTATAATAACAGCGACAAATAAATTTGTAAACCCTAAGGTTATCGATCCAGGGGAATTGTGTGGGGAAACTATCCTATATACTAGCTATGATCCTAAGATTCATTGTTTGAGAGATCCAAAATCAGGGTTTTATAAAAGTAAAGAAAACAATGCAGAAAATTAAAGTAGTT